>WAAF01007269.1:0-95397 GCA_013400475.1 Tricholaema leucomelas | reverse complement strand
GGGTCCAGAGGAGAGCCACGAAGATGATCAGGGGGCTGGAGCACCTCTGCTATGAGGACAGGCTGAGAGAGTTGGGGCTCTTCAGCCTGGAGAAGAGAAGGCTTCAAGGAGACCTTAGAGTGGCTTTCCACTATCTGAAGGGAGCCTACAGGAAGGCTGGGGAGGGACTATTTACATGGTCTAGTAATGTTAGGATGAGGGGTAATGGGTTTAAGCTGGAAGAGGGGAGATTCCAACTGGATGGTAGGAGGAAGTTCTTTACAGTGAGGGTGGTAAGACACTGGAACAGTTTGCCCAGGGAGGTTGTGGATGCTTCCTCCCTGGAGGCGTTTAAAGCCAGGCTGGATGAGGCCTTGAGCAGCCTGCTCTAGTGGGAGGTGTCCCTGCCTATGGCAGGGGGTTGGAGCTGGATGATCCTTGAGGTCCCTTCCAACCTAAACCATTCTATGATTCTATGAAACACTGAGCATTGTAAATTTCTGTCCTTTTATTCAGTCTTGGAGTAGGCAGGTAATCAGTACTGGTAATGAGTAGTTGTTTGATCTTCGCTAGGGTACAAGTAAGATTCAGATTAGTACCAGAAGCTATTCTCTGAGCACCAAGCTCTCAGGAGACTCTGTGGCTATTGTTTGTACTCTGAATTAGAATCTTCCAAGAACTACTAGTCGAGGAAATTCACTCTTGTTTCTATTGGGAGCCCTTCAGATGATGATAAAGGAGTAAACTATAGTGGACTTTGAACATGGTCAAATACTTTAAATATTGAAGTGTCTTGGAACTAAACATGCACTTTTCAAACTATTTCTTTCTGGATTTTGGAAATGGGATAGGAATTTGCAATTACTGGTTGTCTACAGATTGCGTACAATTTTCATGTTGAGCCCTTTTCCTCCATTTTACTATTGTTTTCATTTTGATTCTCTCTTTTTGAAGATAAGTGAGCATGGTTTTTCTGGTTTCATTCAAACTATTGTTTAAATTTGGTAAATAAAATTAAAAAAAAAATCAACATTGACTATTTTTGGTAGCTAGTCTGTTTTTACTGAAAATGCTTCTTTGGCCTTTGTAATGTTTCCCCCTCCCCAGCTGTAAGTGCTAGAAAATAGGCTTGACAGTTAGAAAAAGCTTGGTAAGCTTATCACATTTTTGTAATTAACCAGAAAATTATTGAAGGACTTTGCTTATTGTGAGATAATTTTGATTGCCACATACTGAAATTTTCAATGATGCCTGTTAGATGTGATTGTCAGTTTACCGTCTCCTTTGAACAAGCCATAAGCAAGATACATTAAAAGCTCTCTTTACTTGCCAGATGAAAAGGCAATGTTCTATTCCTCTCAGCACCAAAATAAACCCCAACATTGGAGAACATTTTTACCACCACATATAAAGTATGTGTGTTTTTTACCCCATTCCTCTTCTGTAATTCTGATAAATCTAAAGAGACTTCAACCAATCTTTCAAATAAGAGTTTACTACACAGGAAATGTCAATGTGGAGAGAGACAGATTTAGAACATTATGGTCACATGAAAGCTATGTGAAGTTAAAAGTTTCTTGGCACACCACACTGTTGAAAAGAATTGAAAAGCAGAGACAGATTTCTTCTTGTATACACAATAAAAAAGATGAGGAAGGGGAGTGAAATGTAATAGAGAGAGGATTATAAAGAAAAGGAAAATATAAAAGTGAACTTAGAGAAGAAAAAAGCATTTGCTTTTTATATGCTGAGCTTATACTGTATGATGCAATGGACTTTTTACGATGGATTTAAATTTAAGTCAGAGAGTGGTAACTGGTAGACAAAAGAGGACATTTGCACAAGGGGAAAAAAAAGGTTTACTCAACTAAGTTTAGAGAGATGACCAGTTTCCAGTTCCATATAACTCTCATTTAATTGGTGTTCAGGGGTTTTCTTTTTTTTTCTAGAGTCAAGGTCTTTTGTAGTATGAAGAGTAGTATTGCTGGTGTTCTCTTGGCACCTCTATACAGGGAAACTCATTGTTAATGAATCTGGAACTGTAGTTTCTCGTTGATACTGCGTGGTTTTGATTTCAAGATTTGTCTTTTTTCTAAAGCAAACTGCAACTGTTCAAATTCTCTGGAGAACAGTTTTACTGAGTGTCATATAAATCTGTGAGCATGGACAAAAGACAAGTGCTGTGCCTTTATAGAATCATAGAATGGCTTAGGTTGGAAGGAGCCCTAGAGGTCATCTGCTCCAACCTCCTTACCATGTGCAGGATGCCTCTCAACTAGACTCTGCTGCTCGAGGCCTCATACATCCTGGCCTTGAACACCCCTAGGGAGGAGTTAATACCCTCAGGGAGGAACCCTTCCTGATGACAGCGCTGCCTTCAAGTGTATAGGCAGTTGTCCTCATTTTGGTATTGTTTGAAAAGTGTATGTTCTGTTACTTCTGCAGCATTGATAAAGATGTTAAACAGGACAGGTCTCAGGATTAATCCCTGCAGTGCTTCACTTGTCAGAAGCACACAGAGTGCAACCTATTTACTATCACCCTCTGAGCTTGATCACTCAGACATTTTTCTTCAATCCATCCTTCCAGACTGTAATGACCTAACAAGAATAATGTGGGAGATGGTGTTGAAAGCCTTGTCAAAGTAAATGAGATCTATTGCTCTTTCCTCATCGAGAAATGTGATCATTTTATCATAGAAGGTAATCAGGTTGGTTCGGCATGATTTATCCTCAGTAAATCTATGCTCACTGGTCCCAGTCACCTTATTCTCCTTTATGTGCCTAAAAATGTTCAAAGAGGACTTACTCCATGATTTTCCAAGTGACTTAGATTGTCTGGCCTGTAATTCCCCATATCAATCTTTTGACTTTTTTTGAAGACACTTTCTCCTGTTTCTGGGTGTTTCTTCTCATCTCCATGATTTTTAAGGATGACAGGGAACAGCCTTTCAAGGACACACAATTTTCACAACACTCTGAGATTCAATTTGTTGGATCCCAATGACTTGTAAGGATCAATCTTTCCCAAGTAATTTCTACCTCAGTCCACATGTTACTCATACTTCATCTTCTCTTTGAACCCTTCAACCATGTATAGAGATCTTTTTGGAGAAAACTAAGGCAAAGATGTTGAGTAGCTCTGCTGCTTCTGTGTCTGCTGTCACCAAGTCACCGATCTCATTCACCAGCTGGTCCATATTTGCCTTGTTCAGCTTTTTGCTGCTAATGGACACCTGTGGCTCACCTCAGCATATGCATTCCAGGGTGCCTTCTTCCAGCATGTAGTCTGGTAGAGGCTGGGCAGACCTTTTGATCTGATCTAGTCTACTCAGCCACAGCCTTCTATAAATGTCCAGACATTTAGATGTGATAGTGGTTCTTGCACAAAACTTGGCATGCAAGAAACACTGTATGACAACTAGAGCAGACAAAATTAGGTCTGGAGTTTGTAAACGTGTATGTTTTGTTTTTTCTTCAGGTGATCAATAAATAGCTTTGTCTGATGTCAAAATCAGTTTTGGTCTTTTGTCTTCTTCTCTAGCCTGAATAGGGTTCTTTAGTACATCCTAAGAAATTTCCATATCATTTTCTTATTCCCTGTGCTATTCAAGTTGCGAACTCAGAAAAATCCCAGATAGTGGCCAGCCTGCTTCCTGGCCTTTCTCTCAGGGAGATGATACTCACTTTCTGTTAAACAACGGATTTACTGGGAGATCAAACATCTTCAGTGTGTGTACTGGATGGGGGTGAATCTGTCTCTAGTAGATATTAGATACAAATAGCTCTAAGTAGAATTAACTTGTTTAATTGGCTTACTGTAGGTTACAGTCAGGCCAACGGTTAGATTTTCTTTTGCACATACTAAACTTTTAGCTATCAATACAAAGAATACAAAACTGGGGAGCTTTACAGTTATGAAAAATGGTGTGACTGTAAGAGGTCTAATGCCTCAAAAGAATGAATTTTAATTGTGTTAACACAGAAACTAAGTCTGTTACATTTCAATGAACCATGGAACTGGTTCAGTGTCTGTGTGTCTAGTAAAGCCCTGGTAAGTGTTAAGAGTGTCACTGAATTCCCTGTAAGTCTGAACAGAGCTTGTATAACTGAAAGACATTCCTCTTGCAAACAAATAGCAGAATATTTGGCCTTGCAGCAGAAAAGGTGTTGTAGCCCTAGCACTTTTCTGTAGCTTTACTAATCTAAAGAACGAGACAAAGAACATCTCTGGAGGCTGGGGATAGTGTTGTTGTGGGAGGCAGTGTGGTCCTATGGCTGTCACTTCCTTGAGGTCCCCTTGCCTGGTACACCTAGCCCATGCCCTGGGATAGGGCATGTGTGAGGCTGAAGGCTTGTCGGCAGCCAGGGGCATCTAAACTGTGTAATCCATGTCTTGAGCACACATTTCAAAACAGCAACCCTGTCAGTTGCCTCCAGTCATGGTCAGCCTTCTAATTTATTAAAGGTGGCTTATGTGACTCAGTTGGAGTCTCAAATAGTTTGTTTTCCTCAGTATGACATTAACAAAAGGTTTTACTTTTATTGTAAAGGTTTTATTTCAGGCAAAACCCTAACCAATCCAGTATTTGTATGGCTATATTATTTGCACAATTAGTTTGATGTTTTGATTTGAATTTTACCATTTCCTAACACTGAATTATTTAGCTTAATAACATCATCATTTTATTGGTGGTGTTTGGGGGAGAGGGGATTTGTGCTGAGCATTGTGAAAGAATGTACTTCTTTTTTTATGTCAGTTACAGTTTTAAAATTCTGTATGTAATGAAAATATTTCAGCTTCTTTCAACTTTTTGTCTCATTGTTTTAGTATAACTTAGTGTAATTATTTCCTAACATGCTGTAGGAATTCAGTTATTTGTATGTTAAGAAAAGCAGTATTTACAGCTGTAAAAAAAAAAAAAAGGGGGGAAAAATGCAAAGCCTTTTGTGTTTGGGGAGTACTAAATTTGGCACAATGAGTTTGGGAAAAACTTCTTAGTCGTTGCATTTTAAAATCTACACTTAACATCTGTAGGAGAAGTGATGACAGTGATAAATTCTCTGTATCAGAAGACTGGTTCTTCTTGTTTGAATATGTGTCCCCAAACTGACAAAGTAAAGCATCTTATTCTATCATGCAAGGACATCAGTTTTGAATTAAGAAAGGAGCAGGAAGTTTTTTTTGATGCATGAAATTTTTGAAGTGAATTATGAGCTGTTTGATTGCAAAGTTAAGAGTTTAATTATTCAAGAGCTATTCAAACTGCCAGTTAATACAGACAGGCTCTTACTGTCTATGTGAGCCTCTATTGCTAGAGTCAATTTCATGAATAACGAATATTTTTCAGGGAATAATCATGAAGCAAAGTGAGTATCCCTTGGTATCTAAACATAATAAGAACATGGTGAGGTAGTTTTGCTTGGTGTAGGGAGAGATTTTGTTATCTGGAATTATCTGTTCTGTATTTGTGATTCTCGTTTGAAATTGGTTTTCCTAAGTAAAAAATATGTCCCTGCCGTTTTTAGAATATATTTAATGTTGTGCTTTGGATAATTGGAAATTTAAGAGAGAATATGAGAAAGCCATGCATACTGATAGAAAAGAAATAACCTGTTTTGTGTGCTCATTTAATTTTTCTTAACCGTTTATAATTTCAAATGAAACAGTGCAGTACTAAGTGAACACAATTGATGAAAAATAGAAATCACATTCTATGTAACACTGAATTTAGGATAAATGAATAAATAGAAGAAATAATATATGTCCTGCTGAATTCTAAGCATATCAACAGCATAAAATAGAGATTCTGCTCTGCAGTATCATGCCATTATAGCTTATTTTTTCAGCCTCTGGTAACATTGAGCATAGAAATACCAATAATTATGGTGCTTTTGTGCATCTCAGTGAATCAGTTATGGATTACTGAGCTTGCCCTTGTAGGAAGAGAAATGCATGAGGAGACAGTTAGAAGCTCTGGCAGCTGAGATACACACCACCATGTTGGTGACAAACAATGCTGAATCCTAACAATCTCAGTGCATCTTTTCTCTGAACCTGAGCCCTCAGTTGGACAAAAAGATGGGGCTCAATTTGTTGTTGCTTTGTTTTGTTCTTAAGATGGTCAAATATCTTATAATAGAGCAATCTCTACACTGAATGAGTTTCATATGCAGGTTCATGACTGCCCTGCCTCCTAGAATGACAGGAAGCATCCTGGTTCTGTTTTGTGATCTCCACATGATGAAAGAGATATTTTATCAATATCTTAGATTCACAGAGCATGTGCAGTTGCCAACAGGCTATGATAAAATCAGTGTGAAAAACATTAGGTACCTCTCAGGGTTACCAGTCATTTACTTGGTTTTCTTCTGGTTTGATTTGGGTTTTTTTGTGTTTGGGTTTTGTTGTTTTTTTTTTTAATTTAACATGCCAGAACTGAACTTTTTGTTGGGCAATTTCATATGAAGTAGAGGTGTTTTAAAGGGCTGCTGTAATCCTTCCCTACCAGTGTATCTGCTGGATATCAATGAGCCCTAGATACATGTATTGTATCATGTCAGACTTTAGAAAAGGAGGGGGAAGCAAAATAAAACTTAGCACAAAAGCAATTATTTTGAAGAAGTTGAAGAAAGATTGAGGAGCACTCCTGGCCCATGGAAACTGTTCATTTTTACATTCAAGAGAAGCATAAATTTATAGAGAAGAAAATAATAGCAATTAATAAAATAAAATAAGGCTTTATATACTAAAGTTTAAGTCTTTCCTCCAGACTGAAAATGTGATGTATTCCTTCCTTTCACTTGCAAATTCAAATTGCCTCTGATTCCTAATCAGCGAAAAATATGAGTGTAGATGTATTATGGTTTAAGTTTAAGAGCAACTAAACTGGTGAAGGGCCTAGAAAATGAGTCTGGAGAGCATCTGAGGGCACTGAGACTGTTTAGTTTGAGGAAGAAGAGACTGAGGGAAAATCTTATTGTCCTCTACAAATATCTGAAAGGACAATATAGAGAGATAAGTGATGGTCTCTTCTTACAGGAAATTGGTGATAGAATGAGAGGGAATGGCCTCAAGTTGCACTAGAGGAGGTTTAGGCCAGACATGAGGGAAAAAAAAATTCACTGAAATAATGGTCAGGGATTGGAACAGGCTGCTAAAGGATGGTGACTCCACCACCTCTCTGGAGATGTTTAAAGGCTGCTTAGATGTGGCACTTAGTGATATGGTTTAATGGTGGACTTGGTACAGTAGACTTAATGATTGGACCTGATGATCTCAAGAGGGTTTTCCAACCTGAATAATTTTATGATTCTAACTTCAAATAACTTGGGGGCACTCAGAGCAGCATCAGCATGCAGGCTCTATTGCCTGAGACAGGCCCAAATGGTTAAGAAATGATCATGTTATGACATTTGGGTTAAATAAGCATGTTGAATTTGAAAACCCTTTGGTTTTCCCAGGTGTTTGGAATAAAATACTTAAAACCCCAACCCCCAAAAAACAACCCCCAAACAACAACAAAGAAAAAAACATCATAAACCCAACCAACAACAACATAAAAAAAAACCCTAAAACTTAAAATTGAATAATATATACCTGGTGAGCTTCAGAATGAGGATTATGACAAATATGAACTTCCTGATTGGTTGCACTCTTCCTTTTTTTGAAAAGATGGGAGTTCATTTAGGGATCTCATTGACCTGCTTTTACAGGATATGGCAATTCTGAGTCACTGTTGGTGATGAGCTGTTCTTTGCTGGCTTTCCCCTCTTCCTTGCAGAACTCTTCCTTGCAGAATCACAGAATATGTCTGGTTGAAAGAGACCTTCAAGATCATCCACTCCAACCTTCCACCTAGCACTGAAAGGTCAACACTAAACCATGCCCCTAGACACCAGGTTCACGTGATGCTTGAGCACCTCCAGGGATGGTGACTCCACCACTGCCCTGGGCAGACCATTCCAATGTTTGAGAACCTTTTCAATGAAGAAATATTTCCTAACATCCAGCCTAAGCCTCTCTTGATGCAGCTTGCAGCCATTTTCTCTAGTCCTGTTGCTACATACAGGATGCAACTCATTTGGACACCTGATGTGTGCCAGTTCTCATAACTCTTCATATTGGTGGAAAATAGATCCAGATTTCTAAATTAGCCTGCCTAAAGTCACATGCACCTAAAGAATGTGTGCATATAGTTTTGTTAATTTACCTGTGTGCTTTATGTCTTCTCAAAGCTGCCCAAGATTGTACCCAAATAAGAACAAATGGGATCCATAGTAGCAGTAGGTTAAGTTATGTATTAGGAAAAAGAATGAGTAAAACCAAGTTCTGTTTAGAACAGTTTTTCTCTGTAGTTACCTCCACTGTTTTTCAGTGCACTCAGGAAACTGATGATTGTAGTCTTGCCTTTTCTTTCCAGTCTCTCTTCCCACTAGGTTCCTCTGAGTCATATTGTGTTCCTGAAATAATGTCTTTCTTCTGTCCTTAAGTGTCTTCACTTCAAATCACAATGTTTTCAAGAGTGTTTATACCGTTTTCTGATTCATATGTTAGAAAAATGTGTTTGTACTTACCCACTGAACATTTGTTCACAGTTTTCCCACTTCCTAGTTATGTTAGTTAATATTAGCCAGGTGGGGTTGGGCTCTGCTGCCTGGCACCCAGCAACAGAAGAAGGGGACACAGTCTCAAGTTGTGCCAGGGGAGGTCTGGACTGGATATTAGGAGGAAGTTGCTGGCAGAGAAAGAGTGATTGGCATTGGAATGGGCTGCCCAGGGTGGTTGAGTTGCTGTCCCTGGAGGTATAGAAGCAAAGCCTGGATCCCTGGATGAGGCACTTAGTGCCATGGTCTGGTTGATTGGACAAGGCTAGGTGCTAGGTTGGACTGGATGATCTCGGAGGTCTCTTCCAACCTGGCTGATTCTATGATTATTAATATAGACAGCAGACTGATACTTATATCATTTCTGCAAACCATCCTCTTGAGTGTAGCATTTGCCATTTCAAATTATCATGTTGTCCTACAGGACGATCGCTAAAATTGGTGCCTGTGTCTTTAGATTTGAAACATGTTGTCGTTGTGTGGTCTTTGTTCCTCATGCCATGTGGCTAGATTTTTGGCAGGTATGTTAAAAAAAATCCTTTGTTAGTCAAGAAGAGTAGAATTGCAGCCTTCATTAGTTGCTCTGTGTCTGTCTGGTTCAAAAAAACATTACTCAAAAGCCATTACTGCAAAAGATCTTTAGGGTTCTAATGGATTTATAATACCAAAATGTTTTTTTTCTCCAGTTAGAAGAAAGATAACAGAGTTTTGGAAGCCTCATTTAATACTATCAGTGTACAAATACAAACGTTCTTTTGTCACGTTCCAAATTGTTACAGCAATTCTTGCCTCCTTTTGATGGACCTAAGTAGCTTCAGTCCTGAGGCCAATATCCCTCCTACAAGACATTCCACAAACGTATCAGAAAGACAGGCTTGGCCTTGTGGCAGTGTCCAAAATTAGGGGATTCTCTGTTGCTCGCTTCACGCCAAATGGTAGTACTTGTGGCACAGTTTTCTTTGTGGATTTTATGTTTTGAATCCTGAGACTCTTCACCTTTGTACTTTCCCCAAACATTTCTTGCCACTTTTGTTCTTCCAGGTTGTGTGAAAAACTGGCATTGGCACAATTTTGTGATCCAGGACATTAGTTAGAGCCATAAACAGTAACAGCCATGTGCCATGTAGCTTTCTGAGCCCTTTTCACAGATTGTGTGGAGAAGGAAGATACTTGGCAAATTTGTCAGTAGCAGCTAACCTGCTGTACTCATTTGTAAATGGTAACTATCTCTAATGCTTTTTTTTTTAATATCTCATTTTTTTATGTATCCAAAACAAACAAGAAGGAAATTAAGGAAGTAAACAGTAGCATTCATGAAAGAGATGAGTGGTAACCTTGGAGACAGAAAACCAGGGGTACAGAGCCATTAATTTATTTTCAAGCCAAAGTGCTCTAGCAGTCTATTCATACTTCCTGTATAATGCAGACTTTTACATGCCAGGAATAGAAAAGGGTTTAAATATATCTTGAGGAAAGGAGACACTGTATGTGACTGTGAAAGATCAGCTAGGTTTCCCTGCTCATTGCACCCATCAGGTTGTGACTCAGGCTGTTGGTTTTTCTTTCCCTTTGTATGTGGACTTAACTGTAGGATGCAGACGGATACCCCATAGTCAAAGGCATGTTTTCAGTTTTGAAAACAAAAGTAGCTTTGTTGCTGTAGGGAAGAGAGATCTGTGCTCTCCTGCTGCTTTCTGAAAACAAGGAACTACTGACAGTCATTTTTTGCAGAGTTTTATGTTTCTCATAGTATCCAGGAGAGAACAATTATGCTTTTTAATGCTTATTTCATAGTTAAATGTTAATTGCTTTTAGTTGCTTCTTAGAGTGCTTGGGATATTTAGAGCTAGAAGTAGTATTTCTGATATTTCTGTGATAAAACAGGAGGATTGTACTGTAATCCTCTGCAAACTATAACCACTTGTGAGTTATTAATGGCAGTAGTGTCATAGCTATTCTGCAATAAGATGGATTGAATTTCTTGAAATCTGCAACAGAACAAATACTGTGCAGCTCTGCAGTTTAAATGAAAAGATGTGTCTAAGATTTTAATGTGTTGGTTACGATACGGAAGCATGTCCTTGCCACTTCTATCTCAGGTTTTTCCCTGAGTACATTCAATATACTTTTATTTGCTCCCACACTTTCAGCCTTTAATATTGAATAGAACTTAGCGAGTACAGTGCACAGACATTTCTAGGGGCAAAATGAGAGATTTGATAGTTCATTGATATAATTTGGCAAATGATAAATTGTTTCTCAACATTGTTTGCATATCCAGGGGCAGAGCTCTTGAAGATACCTAGCAAGGATATGCTTTCGAAACTATGAAAGCATTTGCTTTAGTTTAAAAAGCTTTAGATATCAATTAATAGCCTATTTATTTCGTCTGTTGGTGATCATGGACCTACCCCTTAATTGGATCTGCAATGAAGTGTCAATATATAACCAGACTTGTAACAGTAATATTCTGAGCTCTCATTGCAAGTGGATTGAAAGTTGCTTTGGTTGCTTGAACAGATTCTGAACCGATTGTTGCAAAGCTCTGGATCTCTGACAAAACCAAATTTCTCTAAGTATGCATTCCCATGATTAGATCTAGAATGGGCTGTGAGAGTAGTCAGTCTCCTGGCAATATGGAGTAAGCCTTAGGAGGATAAATGATTTCCCTCAGCAACATGCAGATTCTAATGCGTATTGAAAAGTTGGTTTATTAAGCAGTATGCAGTCTGTTAATTTCACTTTATCATGCTATTCCTGAAGAAAATTAATCATGAGGCACTATCTGGAAAGCCCAAGAAAGAAAGCAATAGGAAATATGAGAAATTAATATTCAGAAAAATCAAGTCAAGATCTCAAGCCCCACCATGATGAGAACTATAAAATTTTCAGCTATTTAGTTCAAAAACCAAAAGCAGGTTCAAGAATGGCTGTTGTTTAAACAAAGCTGTATTAAAATAACCATGGTACTGGTCAAGATCTTACTATCTGTAGTTACCTTTTTTTAGACAAAATTAATGATAGAGCACCTAAAAGATATTCTATATTTTTAGTACAAGTGAGTAATCAAGATACTTACAATGCTAACGCCACCTATTTCCCTAAAAGAAAAGTTGTCTTTATTTCTCCAAATAAACTGCACTCCAAAAGAAAAGGGTATTATACCTCTGGCTGCCTTCAGCAAAATGCCTTGAAATATTCTCTACTAGTTTAGCAGTAGTGAGAATTATCTCTTCTTCATTAACTGTTTGGGTTTTGGGTTTTTTCTCTGAAATCGTTTTGCTAAGTTTGTTATGATATGCAGCATGTCACTACTTTATTAGAAGAGTCACAGAAATCACTTTGTGCTGGTTCTAAGAAAGTTCAAACCCCTAGAGACTCTGATCAAATAAGGTCACACCAGCAGTTATAGCGCTGATCAAGTGAACTTTCTACATCCTCATCCATATGTCATGAATTGAATCACTCTCCTTCAAAAGAGCATAAGGATGGAAGTTCTTATGGAAACTTTTGCACTTCATGACTATAGGAGGAAAAAAAAATCTTTCTAGAGCAACATCAGAAATAAGAAATGTTAGTCTTTGCTATGATTTTTCTATTTCACTATATTCTTTAGTGAAAACATTCAACTGATGCTTTTGTTGACCTCTCTTAAAATCTTTCTGCATAAGAAGCTGATGTATAAGGAAAAAACTGCTGGATAACAGTAATTCTTAAGTCAGCACGTTCTGTTCAGTTTCACTGAGTGAGAAGAGCCTTAAATATGCTTTCCCTTCTGCACCTTTTGTTCACAGTATTAGAAAGGGCCTGAAATCCAGTCAGCTTTTCTCTCTTTTGTGGTACAAATCAAAATGAAAACCTGCTGTGGAATCTCATCTTGCAAGCAATGCTCATGTATTTGCTATTGGAAATGAAGGGTGATACTATTGTTATATTACTGTTGATGCCACTGATCAAGCTGCTGATGTAGATGCCATAGAATTTTGGAACAAAGATCATGTTTCAGACCAAGACTATAAAAGTTCTATGTGAATTATGAAGCAGTAGTTTGCAATGGAGAGAAATGCAGCATGTCCCACTGACTAAGCGAAATTGAAGCCAAGTTATTGCCAGGTAATCACTGTCACTTACAAATATGTATTCCAAGACAGAAGCACCAACTTGCTGTTTAGAGGAGATACTGCAAAGAGTTCACTTTTTCTTTTCTGGCTCCACCATTGTGCTTTAGCTGTAAGGCAAGAGGTATAAGAGGCTGGAAGGCTCACAGAAAGTAAAACAGTTCTAGATCAAGTTAGCCTCATTGTATTCTTCTATGCTATGTTATTTTTTTGTTCAAGGGCTGAATTACAGTTTGTAGGGATCCATGGAATTCCCCAGTAACATATCCTGTATTCTTTCTTATAGTGAGTATGGCAAAGGTTCTATATAATCCTTGAATCCAAAAGTGTTTGACCATTGCTGTGAGCATCCCAGCACCCTTCACTTCCTCCAGGGTTAGAAAAACTTGCTCTCTTCAGTGGAGTCATGAAGAATAAAGGAAGAGTGCTTCTGGGACTTCTTGAATTGGTAAACATATTGCCAGCGAGTAGCTTGTCCTTAAACCAGTGGGAAATACCCAGTACAAACAGATGGCAAATCTTCATTCAGCTCTATGCTGTATAGTACTCAACAGCTTTCTCTCTTTTCTTTTTACAGCACTCTCATTTCAATCATATTAGTGGTAGGGATATTCATAGCAGTTTGTGACTGCCTGAGCACTGTGTGGCCATCTCCTGCCAAAAGTACCTGGCCTGTTGCTTCAAATGCAAACATTAATTCTTCCTCTCCTTTGCTAAACTACACAAGACAGAAAATGCATCTCCTGCCAGTGTTATTCAGCTTGTGAGGGCACTTCTGAGGAATAAACAATAGAGAACAGACTATTAGGATATAGTCATTTCCACTTCTGTTCTCGAAGATTGTCCTCAGGACAGAATTTGCCTTCTTAATTGTATTGCAAGATGATGTACATGATCAATTTGTACTGATATGTAGGACTTAACCCCAGATAGGCATTAATGAGAGCACTGAATCCAGCACTTCATTGTGAACAGAATCCTGTGTACACTGCTAAGATTTTTTTTTTTCCTCGCTAAAGAGCACTGAAAACATTTGATCTTTACTTTCTCTTTACCCATCTTTCCCCTTCTGGGACCATCACTGTGGCATAATTAGATTCAGACATGAGAAGTTTGTTACAAAACCATTGTATAATACAGTGGAGCAGAGTGGGCAAGGTTGCTGTGCATGCAACTAAACTCCCCTATTAGCTACTGCGCCTTAGAGGTCATAGGGAAAAGGAGTGGCAAAATCAAGTTTCTGCTAGGCTCTTCTCTCAGGCGCAGTCTTAATGCCCAAATTGTGACACGCCATGAGCCGGTTCTGTCAACTATCATGTCTACCAAGATTACCAAAGGAAGGAAAATTATTTCAGCTGGATGCATTCCTTTTGTTGTAAATAAATCAGATGTTTGGTGCATGAAGATCTTGTTTAATTTCTGTTATTTACAAACCAGGCAGACACTTAACCTTTTCAAAACTTTCAGTTAAACCCCAGCTGCAGAAATCTTTGCTTGCATCAGTCCAGAATTTGGTTTTCTTTTCTTTTTTTTTTTTTTTCATGATGCATTGCATACCTCTTTGTGGTCTTGAAATTACCTGGTCATCAAAAAGGCATTTGCCTTCCTGTTAAAATAAGTATGCAGAGGTGTGCCAAGAGAAAGTTATGCATAAGGATATAGTTTATGTATGCAGGTTGCAATCTAATAAAAAATCAGTCACTTCATGTTCCTAGGTTTGTGAGTATTTATCATCATAAGCAAGCAGCAGAGAGAGGCTAGATGAGGAAATGAGAGAGTAGGGGAGGATATCATTACAACCAGTAGAAGACAAATGTCCTAAGTGAAAGCAAGTTCTTGCAAAATCCCAAGTAAATGCTGTTGACAGATTCCTTTGTGTCTCTAAGTGGCACTGACCTAAAACAGGCTCATAAATTAAGCTGCTCAAGAACAGTATGTAACAGAACAGACATTCTGCCTGCCCAGCAGGATCACATCATTTTCTGTAAAAGCAGCTGGGTGAGCTAATTGGGTGGTTAAGAAACTATCAGCAGGTTGCAAGAAATCATTAGTCACCTCTGCAATATACCTAGTAAGTTATTAGCACATTTAAGCAAAGCTGTCTCTCAGTTACTGCGTGTAGTCTGCAGACAGGTTCAAGACTCTGTACATAATCAACAGATGTGTCTGTGATTGGAAAGCAACCATCTCTTCCAGTACCAAGTTAATGCAGAAGTGCTGCTAGAGTGTCTGGAAGCAGGCTATGCTTCCAGGATTTTCCTAGGCCCCGACAGCATAACACACCAAGCTGATCTGGTGTGCAGGCAGATCCAGTTCATTCAAATTACACACTATGTGCTACACAAAGTCTAAAAAGGTTTTAAGTTTTCATGTCAGCTGTAAAACTGAAATGATTCCAACTCAAGCATAGTGATACATTGTTAAGGTTGGATGAGGCACTATCTGGGAGAAATTCTATGGTAAAAAGCTAATCGTTCGGGGAAAAAAGTGATCACATTTGAACCATAGTAAAATATGTGGGCTTGGTTTTGTTTTGTTGTTTTGGTTGTTTCTTTTTACTAACACAGTGCCTTGAATGCTTTTCACCTGATGTAGCAGCTCTGAAGCTGGTTCATTCATAGTTTTGAGTCATCACTAGTGTAAAGTAGATAGAAAAAGTGCTGTTATGTCAAGTGAAAAGTCTTGACTATTGTATGCTAGATAGAAATAACACTTTGGTCATCTTTGCTTACACTAAGCAGTGCCTGACCCCACATACGTCTCTCTGGAAATCTCAATCTGTGCAAAAAGGTAAGGCAGTGTTTTCTAGCAGATTTGATCCGGAATGAAGAAGTCTGATTAGCTTCAGTCAGGCATTAGAAAGATATCTACATTGTTCTTCTATTGATGTTCAAACTCTCTTTGAACAGCAGCCTCAGCATCTCACTGGCATGTTCCATGTTGAGGGGGAAAAAAATAAGGTTGTTTTGCATCTGCAAACAATGTTTTTTCCTTTGTTGTGAGTTACCAAGATCTGACTGAAGTCTGACTTCAGAGTGTAAATTTTGTTCTGCAATTGCTTGAGGAAGGAAAAGGGAATGTGAAATGAGTCATGAGAATAGGCCAGGATGATGATGGTAGTTCTGGTTTCCTTCACGCACCCTGCACATTGGAAAGGAAAATTCACCAAAGATGACATGCTGAGACCAGCAGAACTCACCAAGGGTCAGGAAAAGTGTGTTGCTCTTTTCCCAGATTCATACTTCCAGACACTCTTGTATGTAGTATGTCATCTTAGGCACACGTTTATGTTGTCAGATGAGCATCCAGGAATATCTGTGTGTTTTCAGGGCAACTTTCAAGGCTTGTAATATTCTGTAGAATCTGCCTGGGCCATCAGTCGGGTTGTGGGCAAGGGAATAGCATTAGGGAAGACAAATCTATCAGTTGTTGCATGCCTCAGTCCATCTGAAGTAGCAAGGGCCTAGGAGCACTTGATCTGGGTAGAGTAGCTAGGGCAACATACTGCTGAAACTTAAAAAAATCTGGCTAGTGATTGTATATTCTCTGACTGTCATCTGAGAACAAATTTTATCAATAATTGGGCTGAACACACATCCTGTTTCATGAGACTTTTTACTGTTTTCCATGCTGGGTAGCCTGACTTCTGGTGTGCCTCTGCATAACCTCCCACAGCAACTACTGCTTGTAACAACTCAGTAACAGCTCTCAATAACTTGAGCAGCTGGCAGTCTTCTCTAGAAAACCCATGTCATTTATACTGCTTCATAGCACTTTAGCAAAAGTCAGAACATACCCCATCAAACAAACCTTAGAACTTGGTGGAAGCAGGAATTGCAGTTTTCGAAGGTACAAACTGCTTTTACTGCCTCTGCCTTCTACATCTGGAGTTCTTTAAGTTGCAATTACTCTCTCCTTCTTGTCTCATACTCTTGATTACAGGTCCTATGCATGCACATAATAGCATTCATACGGATCTCCAATGTACAAAAAACAGTATTTTTTTTTTTTTAATTCCTTTAAAGAGCAGGAAAGTTCTTTATAAAAGAATCAGCTTGATTAGCTGACTTGTTTTCATGCTCGTGTTTGTTTGCACAGTGCGAAGGCTTTTTTTATGAATAGGAGGAATATTTAGCATCTGATTTTACTGATCTGAAAAGATTTCCCGTCTGTATAATTAGCCTTATTTATACAATTAGAGTTTACCCACTAATTGGTTGGGTGTTTTTTAGTTTGCCTTCTCTGTACATAGAATATTCATCAGACAGCTCATGTCGGAAAGTCAGAGATTGAACAAGATTGTTTTTCATGTCTCTACAAGGAATGTATTTGCTGCTGAAGCACTGAATTGTTGAGCGCTATCTAAACACCACTTAATGTCAGCAAATTTTCTTGAGTGATATGATGATGAATTCTGGAGAACAAATATCTTAGTGAAATTTGATCAAATAAATAATTTAGTGGTGCCAAGAAATCCCATAGTGACCTCAAGACTTAACAGCTGCCAAGTACACTGCTTAGCATTAGCCACCGTTCTTGAGGTGTCAGAATAGCAGTCAATGAACATTGCAAAGCTCGTTTGCTCTGGCAAACAGTTCATGATCAACATTGTTCTTGTCTGTCTCTCTAGCACAAGGACTGTGGTGCTGTATTATCCAGGAAAAATAGAAATAAAATTACATGAACATGCTAGTGATTGAGAGCAATCAGAATCAGTAACAAAAAAAAAAAAAAAAAAAAAAAAAAGACAGTCCAAACTTGAATGTCATCTGGATAATTTACCAGAAAGAATGTGAATAATTTAATAATGAGCTGTGCCTTTATAGAGATTTTTAAAGATTGTATAGATTATCTAAGATGGCATTGGAATTATGTTTACTACAAAGAGTAGAGTCGGACTGTGGGAGAACACTCTCCCTAGGCAGGCATGAGCTGTAAACATCTGAGCTCATGCTGCGAACTGTCCTTGGGCTGTCTGGGTCCCAGGACAGTAAGCTGTAAACAATGAGCACCCCACGCACACCTGCAGGGGGCTGAGCTTGCCGTCCCACGGGGTGGACACCAGGGGATTGACTGACCTATCGATACCTTGTTTATAACTCTGAACCAATCTGTACCTTCCACATATGTAAACCTTAGCTAGTTGTGCACACCTCTGCTAAAGGGGTATATAAGCTGTTGCACTTCCTGAATAAAGCTGTACTGCACTGCACTGACCATAAGGCTGCTGGCAGCTGAGTCCTCGTCAGTACCCCGATCGATTCTCGGCCTCCCCGGCGGCCTGCCACTCGCATCGGACAATTTCTTCTTGATCCAAAAGCAGTCCTATTAGGTAAAAATATTCACACAATGGAATCTATTGAGCTGGTGATCATGTTGATTTTTTTTTTTTTTTTCTCTGAGAATCAGGCTTCACCATGTGCTAATCTTAATCCCTTATAAGGCTTTGTTATGTACCCTACAAGACTTCACTGGAGAGGGCTAAACTCTGGGAAATGCCAACAGATTGAAAAGTTTGCCACAAGTGCTGTGCAGCAGTGTGGTACCTGTATGTCTGATCCTCTGCTTGTCTGTGTGTGGACACATGCTTATTTTTGCAAATATGACTTGCCAGGGCAGGAAAAGGGAATAGATCATCTAATTGCTATCAAGAAATGGCATGTTCCTTTCAGGTTCAGCTCAACTACGTCCTGACCCTGCAGGGTATTTTGCTCAGTTCACTGGTGTATTAAACAGTATGATGAGGCTGAAATCAGTGTAGTTTACTCCAGGCTTGTTAAATAACAATAAATTTCCCAGTTGCTTCTATCTGTAAAATAAAACTTACAGAGTGTTAAGAACTTTAGATGAAAAAAACTCTGCTCAATAATGTGATGTTGTAGCAGAGCAGTGAGGGCAGGATTAGCAGTCAGACCTTCAGAATTTTCCAAATTCAGGAGTTATAGAAGTACTTTAAATAGTAGTTTCAGCCTGGAGAAGAGAAGGCTCTGGGGGGACCTTACAGTGGCCTTCCAGTACCTGAAGAGGGCTACAGAAAGATAAGGAAGGACTGTTTAGAAAAGCATGTAGTGATAGGATGAGAGGGAATGAATTGTAGCTAGAGCATGGTACATTTAAGCTGGATACTAGAAAGAAGTTTTTTACAGTGAGGGTGGTGAGACATAGGAACAGGTTGCCTGGGGAAAGTGTGGATGCCTCCTCCTTGGAGGTGTTCAAGGCCAGGTTGAATGAGCAACCTGGTCAAGTGGAAGGTGTCCCTGACCATGGAGGAGGGGGTTGGAACTAGATGTTCTTTAAGGTCCCTTCCAACCCATTCTATAATTCTATGAAACTAAAAATCAGTAATTGATATAGCTGTATAGCAATGGTAATCAATACTGTTGTTATAGAATGCATAAATACCATTGCCTCTATGTTGCAGTTTGGTTTGTGTAGCTATAATCTCCTTCTTTTCTTGCTTGTATAAAAGCACACCTGCTTTGTACACTTGTCTCTCTTTTTGTTTAAGAGGATGTAACAGAGCTGATCTAGTATACCCTGACTTATTTTATACTTGGATATGACTGCTACCATCCATTACCAGTTTTTAAATGCTCCCAACAACTTTTTATAGTCTCCCTTGACAAAAATAATTTCCTCATATCCAGTGTTTTCATTCTGGAAAAGCCTTGGTTGTGATGCTGTTCGAGTTGTCATTGTTTCTTGCTGTGTCTTGATAGCAATTCTTTAGTAAATTCATCCAACAGGGTACGTTTGACAACAGAGAAACATTTCACAAAAATTCTGATGTTTTAGACAATCTCATCAAACCTGTCAGAACTGTCATTAAATCTACCTTCCTCTGGAGAGAGTCTGTATTTCTTTCAGGGACTCTGAGATCAGACTTTCTATTTTACTAGAATGCAACTTCTCTTTTATAGCAGACAGCTCCTGAGTGGGGTTATCTAGCTGCAGCGATTATTTTTCTTCGTTAATGCTAGTACTGTTAACAGCAGTAGATTGAATTAAGCTTTCCTAAGACTGTAGCAGTGCAGGAAGATCTTCAAATACTTTAATTGAAAGGATTTTTTCATAAGAGTTTTCTGATATTTTTTTTTTTTTTTTTTTAAAGCCTAAAGCTTAAGAAGTCTCATAAAGAGCTTAATTGCTGTCACTAACCATCCAGACACATTGCACAGCTCTACAAAATAAGAAGGCATCAGGTTTTCCTCGAAACTCTTTGAAAATGAGTTGAGTGCCTCTGAAAGATATGCCAGGTTTGGACAAGCTTAAGAGACAGCTTTGAAGTTCTACAGTTGGGACTCAAAGTCAAGTGACATGGAATAGCTTTGCTGTAATTACCCCCTGCAGTCAGACTGATTGCCATACAAAGTACGTTTAATCAAATTGAACATGGTATTTCAGAGGGAAGCCATTATCCTTATTATCCTATCACTCTCAGTGTAAATAGTGTTGTGGACAGTATACAGCAAGAAAAGCCTTGTTTCCCCATGATGAAATGTTATGGCTCCTGAACAGCTGATATGCAGCTAGAGATGTGTACCAATTTCAAGAATATATTGGAGAAAATGTATCGTGAGGCTGACATGTAAGACAGTGCAACAGAATGATCTGTTTCCATGGGTGTAGGAATTAGCCTAGTGATAGTGCTGATGCTCTGTGCTGCTGTAAATAGAGGAATGCTTTGAGTAGTTTTGTCTTGTTGGAGAACTTATTGTCTGTGTGAGTTACATAGGAATTAAAACTATTACCAGCTGTGATTCATGCAGATTTTACCAGACTGTAGAAATTACACAGCAGGGCAATCTCTACTCCAAATGCTAGTTTCCAAATTGAGTATCACAGAAATAAGGATTCTTTGAAAAAGCAGTTCAGAAATCAGCAATGACTTGAGCACAAATGAAGCCAAATTAAAGCTCTTAAAAGGGCAGTGATGTAGCTATAGCTTCTGTATAAGGCAGACACCCAACTGCCTTAGAGCTGAAATGTAGTTCTTATGCTATCACTATCTGTTTTAGGTAACCAGCTGCTGCAGTCAGCGAAATAAGTGAAATCCTAGCAGGACCTTTCTGTCATCTCCTTTCCAGGGCTGTCATTTCACTTTCTCACTGCTATTTGCCAGATCTATAGAATTCTTAATTTCTTCCCAGCAGACATCTATTTAAGTGCTTTGGCACTCCTTTGCCCATCAATAAGTTCCATGACTGCTGTAAGGGCACTGCTTAAGGTGCTAATACCACTTGTTAGAGCAGCTCTCTCTTCCCATTTCCACTGTGTTCAGGATGCCTTGAATCTGCTGGTTTGTAGCCAGCATCTCTGTAGCTTTCTAGCAGTGAAGAGTATTGATTTACATACCCAGCAAATATCTATAGGCTTTTTTCCCCCATTTAAATCTTTTTTCAATAAACACATCTGGGCGCAAATAAATTGACATCATGGTTAGGGCCTCCTAACAGCTCCACTCATATCTCATGCAGTCTTTCTGTAGCCTCCAGGATTTTTATAAAGATTTGTATCCCCTAGTAGTAATTAAATTGTAATCTAATTACTTTGTTAGAAAAATTCTCATAAATAAGTTTACTATGTTTAAAACTTAAATCAGGAAATAAGAGAGCAGAGCAGTAGATTAATTTGAGGAGCATATCTTGTATTTCTTGAATTGCTTATAATTTCTGTTTTGTTTTATTGGTCTTGTTGATATGATCAGTAAACATCTTAACCACTGCCAAATTAAAATAATATTTACTTAAATTTTATTTGACACCAGTAAAAATGTAGATGACATAAGAATAGCAAGAAGGAACAGACGTGTGTTTTTATGCTATTTTAACTGTGAATGTGTTACATCTAATTTGCTAACATTAAACAAGGATTGATCAATCTGAAGTGTAGTGACAGATCTGTAGTGAAAAACAGCATACTGTAAATTCAGTATCATCTTCTACTTTCCCATGTGGAATCATAGAATCACTAAGGATGGAAAAGTCCTTTAAGATTGAGTCCAACTATAATCCAATTACCCAATTACCATGATCACAAAACTATACCCTGAAGCACCACATATACACACTTCTTGAACACCTCCAGGGATGGCAACTCCACCACCTCCCTGGGTATCCTGTTTTCCCCAAAAGTCCACCATGTTCCTTCCAGCTCCAGCGTGTTCTCTTCAAAGAAGAAAAGTGTAAAAAGCAGGACACAAAGCAATGGGAACAATACAGCAGGAAGATGAGAAAGAAAAAGAAGGTACAATGCAGAAGAAGGGTATGACATAGAAGAAGAGGACAACACATAAAGATGGTGATACAAAGAGGGACAATGGGGACTATGCAACAGAGGAAGAGCCATTTTTAACTAAGCCCATCATCTTCTCCCCAAGTCCATCATAGAATCATTAAGGTTGGAAAAAGACCTTTTAAAATCATTGAGTCCAACCATAAACTAATACAGAAGTTATTTGTTTTTCTTTTTTCTTTTTAAATTTAATTGTCATTTTCTATGGCTGTAGAACTCCAACACAGGCAGAACTGCATGAAAATCTCTTTGAAACAGATGTAGTTTAATTTATTATTCACCAAGTATTTTCTACACAGTCTTAGAATGTGGATTCCTTGATAACAGTTCATGAGCGCTACTCTTTGTTTTGCTACAGCTTTGTGTTTGATAAGTGACATGAGCCATGTGAGGGACTTAAATGAGGAAAGTTTCAGTCAAGTGAATTTCATAAGGCATGTGAAATACTGACTAAAGCACATATGCTTTTCTTTCTCATACAGCATATTTTTCTAGAATTAATACCATTTTGATGATCAAAGAACATTATAAAAATAATTTATTGGAATACTTAGGATACTTCTACAAACAGCAGTAGAGAAATCCCACTCTACATCCTGAGAAGGAATGTATGAAAATCTTTTCAATTTTTGTTCAATATTTTGCTCTCACCTATATAGAGTGTTTCAAAGAAAAGTCAGAGGGGAATTTCTGTCTTTTTGATGCAAGATGTATATTCTTTCTGAAAGAGAACAGAAGTCACTTAATTTCAGTATTCTGTATTCAGTTCTTCAAATCTTTGGAAGCTTTTATGTAAGCTAGAGATTTCAGGAGTTTTCTCCTATTATTTTCATGATAGAAAATCCATTACATTATGTGAGGAACCCACCCTATTGTTCCAGATAATTTCTCATGAAATGTCAGTGACACAGCCAGCACTCCACCCCAGTTCTTCATGCTCTTCTCAAGTGTGGCTACTGTACATAGTAGGAACAGTTAAATACCTTCTTAAGCTAGGGTAATACTGATCTGCAGGAAAAGGTGGAAGCAGTCACTGTGATTACAGCAGCAGCCCTAGGAAGCACCAGTCTCTCTTTTACGGTCTGCTATATTCAATCTGATTGCAACCTAAACATTTTTGACAAGAGGCAGCTTGAGACATTTTAAGCAACAGGGGTTAAATTGAAATTTGCCAGTTCAGGGATGGGTGGAAGAGAAAACATAACCTTGTTCATCCCCAGAGCTGTCAGCTACTAAGTTTAGTTTTATAGCAGAGAAGAGCCTATGAAATGACACCAACTGTTCCTCTGCTATCTGGCCTAGCCTTACTGTAACACTTGGGCAGAACAGGCAGTGTCTGCCTCCTCTATGCTTACATGTACCTACTCAGCTGTTGTTCTGACTTCTGCTAGGGGACTGAAGAAAAATAAGTCTGTGTTGGCTCCGCAGTTGGCAGAATGTCTTAAATCTGAGCATTGCAACATAGAATTTTCCTAAGACTAATTGGGGTGGAGAAGGGATGTGTGGAGGGATTAAGAGGAATCAAAACGGAATGGCTTTCTTCACTTAAGTCAAATACTCTAGAAGCTGATGTGAATATTATCTGCAAAAGAATTGAAAGGTCATTCAGACCTAAATATAGAGCATCTCTGTGAATGAAGTACTTCTCTTATTGTTTTTAATACAAATACATAGAATAAAATTAAGTTCATAGTTGAACTGAAATATAAACCTTTTCTTTCTGTAGTGTTTCAGGTTCTTCAACTATTTTAAACAGGAATTACCTGACCAATCTTTATGGTGGAAAAATATCTTTGCAAAGGTTTTTTTTTTTTTGTCATCAGGTATTCTTTATAGCTTTTATCTTTACCTCTTGTAAAAAAAATTACAAAGGCCGGTTCCATTTACATAGGCTCTGCTTTTGAAGATGAAAGTGAGCTATCTGTGCAGATAAATCTATTCCTTTCTGACAGCACACCTTGTGCACTGAGCACTGGAAAGCTAAGTATAGAGGTTAGCCTGTCTGGGACCCTGGGGTGATAAAATTGAACTGTGTTCACCTTTTTGTCTCCATTTCCCTGCTCATCTGTTTTGCTTGTTAAATCACATCTGTCACCTTCATCACCTCCTTGAGCTCTAAACCTTTGCTGCTTTTTACTGCTTTTTTAACCACTTGTTTATCCATTTGAAGACTTTATTGATCTTTTGGTTAAGGACTTGTCAAATATCTTTGAGTATATAAATAAAGTCTAAATTTCTGCTGCCAGTATACCTACTGATGCCTTTAGGAAATGTTTTGATAGAAAATGAAGCATGACTTCCTTCATAAAACCTGTTTCTGCAATGGTCAACAAATGCATTTCTCTACAAGGCCACTTTTTCTGTTCATTGAACCAATTTCCAGCAAATTTGCTGGCTTTAGTAGTCTGTGGTTGATTTGGTTGGGGATTAATTGGCTGAGGCAGGAATCATAAAAATAGAATTGTTTTTATTTTCTGAAAAAAACCCACCCCAAAACTATATACAGAACTGGTTAAAGTTTATTTACAGGTTCTAATTCAGTCAGCATGTCTTTACAAGGATGCTTATGGGCAAGTTTAGAATTTAGGAAAGTCAGAAAATGGAAAAGGCTAAGCTACAAGATAGCTTTACCCCACTTAGACACTAGGCTGAGCAGAAAATCTAGGGAAGAGGAGATTTTACTCACAGAGATGACATGGGACTTTTGAGATGATCC
Source organism: Tricholaema leucomelas (assembly GCA_013400475.1). Taxonomy (NCBI): domain Eukaryota; kingdom Metazoa; phylum Chordata; class Aves; order Piciformes; family Lybiidae; genus Tricholaema lacrymosa; species Tricholaema leucomelas. Next base: position 70,684 of record WAAF01007269.1, on the reverse strand, counting down.
CTGCTGAATTTCTCTGTGGCAAGCTCTGAAACTGCAAGCTATTGTCCAATTGTGGATCCACATGGCAAAGTCTGATGCAAACAAAAACCCACCAAAATCAAAGTGTCTGTAGACACAGCTTCCATGAGGCAAAGATTGTGGAGAGGTGCTGTCTTAGCAGCACAAGGGAAAAAGCCAAACTGCTGCTGTCTTCCCCAGCTCAGAGTAGCGAGCAGGAAGTCAGGAAACAGTGATCTGAGAGAAGCAGGTCCTGAGTACCACTGGCAGCTCTTTCTCGAATGGACCGAAGGACTTGCTGAACTTGCAGACTTGTGGGGGGAGCAGAATGAACTGTACAAGAGCGGGACTGGAGCAGAACTGCACAGAATGGTGTGAAAGTGGAAACCACACTCTTTTTTCCTCACTCTATTTATAATCTGTCGTAGACATCATGTCTGCTGCCATGTATATATTGGGCATGAAGAATCCAGCCAATCACCAGCCGATTCCAGCATGGGCTTTCTCCTGAGTCAGTACATGTGTGGAAAAGGCGCCTTTTGCTGTTCCCCCTTCAAGCCTGCAAGAGTAGGGGGGGAGCAGTTTTGCACTGCCTTCTTCCCCCATTCAAAGCTCTAGAGATGACACCAAGCTGGAGGCTGATGTGGCTGGGTTGGAGGGCAGAAGGGCTCTGCAGCGGGACCTTGACCACCTGGACAGATGGGCAGAGTCCAATGGGATGGCGTTCAATAAGTCCAAGTGCCAGTGCTGCACTTTGGTCACAACAACCCCATGCAGAGATACAGGCTGGAGTCGGAGTGGCTGGAAAGCAGCCAGACAGAGAGGGATCTGGGGGTGCTGATAGATACCCGCCTGAACATGAGCCAGCAGTGTGCCCAGGTGGCCAAGAGAGCCAATGGCATCCTGGCCTGCATCAGGAATGGTGTGGCCAGCAGGAGCAGGGAGGTCATTCTGCCCCTGTACTCTGCACTGGTTAGACCACACCTTGAGTACTGTGTTCAGTTCTGGGCCCCCCAGTTTAGAAGGGACATTGAGATGCTTGAGCGTGTCCAGAGAAGGGCAACGAGGCTGGTGAGAGGCCTCGAGCACAGCCCTACGAGGAGAGGCTGAGGGAGCTGGGATTGTTTAGCCTGGAGAAGAGGAGGCTCAGGGGAGACCTTATTGCTGTCTACAACTACCTGAGGGGTGGTTGTGGCCAGGGGGAGGTTGCTCTCTTCTCTCAGGTGGCCAGCGCCAGAACGAGAGGACACAGCCTCAGGCTGCGCCAGGGGAAGTTTAGGCTCGAGGTGAGGAGAAAGTTCTTCACTGAGAGAGTCATTGGCCACTGGAATGGGCTGCCCAGGGAGGTGGTGGAGTCGCCGTCCCTGGAGCTGTTCAAGGCAGGATTGGACATGGCACTTGGTGCCGTGGTCTAGCCTTGAGCTCTGTGGTAAAAGGGTGGACTTGATGATCTGTGAGGTCTCTTCTAACCCTGATGATACTGTGATACTGTGAGATGGGGGGGTGGGAGGGGAAGAAGGGATTATTTGGAGTGCTCCACAACAGTGGTTGCCCTGATTTCTCTTAGAATCAAAGAAAATTTGAGTCAAAAATTAAATGGCTCCATTGTTGGTTATGTCTTGAAATTCTTTATACACTTAGTACTTGTCGTGTGTTCTGGTGGTTTGTTATTGTTAATTTTCTCAATAGAAAATCTTTTTGAGTGTCTTCTGCCATTAATTTTGATTTGAGATAGGCTCTCTCGTATACAACTATAGAGATTGCATCACAGGAGTCTTTCCAAACTATGTATGTTCTCCAAGAGCACATAAAAAAACTTTTTTCTGCTATGACTTTATTTTCTCTAAGCACTTCTGAGCAAGATTCTTTCTTTGGTGGTTTTTTTTTTTACATCTTCCTAAAATTTTTCATGAAACATTTTTTTTCTTCTGTGTGTGATATATAACTGCTAGAATTTATGATCCTTCCTTGTTTCTTCATCTGGACATGCAATCTTTCACTCTACTGTTTAGCAGCCCCCAATTCTTTCAGTTGAAGTTTTTTAGTGGGCACAGTTTATTTCTGAATAAAATAGTCTTTAAATACCCTTCATACTTCCTTTAAGATTTTCACTTTATTTGAAAATTAGAAAACTGGTCCAGTGTAGTTCTTACAAATAAGCCAAGAGTTGCTTCCTCCTCTCCAAGTTTCCTTGCCATAAAATCACAGAATGGCTTAGGTTGTAGGTAACCTAATTGGAGATCAACCTGATTAGAGATTATCTAATCCAACTTCCCTGCCATGCGCAGGTACACCTCTCAACTAGACTTACCTGTTCAAAGCCTTATCCAACATGACCTTGAACGTGCCCAGGGAGGGAGGTATCCACAACCTCCCAGGGCAGCCTGTTATGGAGTCCCACCACCCTTGTACTGAAGATCCAAAATAAACCTACTCTCCCTCAGCTTCAAACCATTCCCCCTTGTCCTATTGCTAAATACCCTTATGAAAAGTCCCCCTCCAGCCTCTCTGTAGGATCCTTTCAGGTATTAGAAGGCAGCTCTTATGTTCCCCCAGAGTTGTCTCTTCTCTAGGCTGAACAAGCCCAGCTCCCTCAGCCTATCCTCATAGCAAAGTTGTTGCAGCCTGTCATGTCCCAGTAAGTTTACTACTGTAAGTGGAGGTTTCCTGTTACCATAGTTAATAACATAATGCTAATAGTATATTTATCTTTTTTGTCCGTAGTGTAAATCCCTTGGTATTACATCTTATTAACTTGGCTAGAGGGCTTGGCTAATTAAACTACTCTTTAACACGATGCTATTTACTGCTTGATCCACTTTACTCCATGTATTCTTTGACTTCTCATGCTACAGTGGCTCTGTTTTCTTTCCACTAGGTGTCCTGCATGCTTATTATACCCATAAGTGATATGGTGAATTAAAAGTGTATAGGCAAGCTAGTCAGATAGGGATTCTCATTTCCCATCTTACTGGTTAGGTAGCTGTAGAAAACCATATATACGTTTGTGTTTGTTGGGTTTTTTTTGGTTGTTTTTCAATTTTGTTTCTCTGTGGAACTATTTCTCCGATGTAGAATTGTTGCCATTTTTTACCATTTCTTATTTGATTATTTCTAACTTCCACCCTATTCCTTTAACTTCCCCCGTTGAGCTTTTTTGCATCCATCAGCGTTATTCCAGTTTGAGTTCCATGAACTTTACACAAACTTGGCTGTGCTCCTGGGAGGAGAATTACACAACACTGCAACTTGTAACTAAAGTTCACAACCCAAGAGTGTATTTAGCTCTGGTAAGGAGGATTTCTCATGAACGTCTTTCAGCTTGGGTTCAGGATACTCCTTCCACATGACAGGGGCTGCTAGCCTGTAAGTGTTAACTTACTAAGAAGGGTTTACCTTGTGTTGACGTAACACAAGTCCCCTGAGGAGATACCGATTGCTACTGGCTGGATGTTAGAAGGAAGTTCTTAACAGTGAAGAGTGATTTGCCATTGGAATGGGCTACCCAGGGAGGTGGAGTCACTATCCTTGGAGGTGTTCAAAAAAAGACTGGATGAGGCACTTAGTGCCCTGGTCTAGTTGATTGGACAAGGCTGGGTGATAGGTTGGACTGGATGTTCTTGGAGGTCTCTTCCAACCTGGTTGATTCTATGATTGTATGTCTGTTGTATAGTGCAGTGTGTTCTTCCCACCTTCAGAATTTTGTATCTTCCTAGTTAGATGTGGCTGCCTTTCTCAATTCACCCTGTCAGTGCTAGCTCATTGACTAACTCATGTTTCCTTCTTGTAGCTCAGGTTGACCGTGACAGCAAATATGAGGTTTTTTGGTTTTGTTGGTTTGGTTTTTGGTCTGTTTCTAGCAGTTGTTTTGAAGGCTAAAAACTGTGTTCAGTTCTGGGCCCCCCAGTTTAGAAGGGACATCGAGATGCTTGAGCGTATCCAGAGAAGGGCGACGAGGCTGGTGAGAGGCCTCGAGCACAAGCCCTATGAGGAGAGGCTGAGGGAGCTGGGATTGTTTAGCCTGGAGAAGAGGAGGCTCAGGAGTGACCTTATTGCTGTCTACAACTACCTGAGGGGTGGTTGTGGCCAGGGGGAGGTTGCTCTCTTCTCTCAGGTGGCCTGCGCCAGAACGAGAGGACACAGCCTCAGGCTGTGCCGGGGGAAGTTTAGGCTCGAGGTGAGGAGAAAATTCTTCACTGAGAGAGTCATTGGACACTGGAATGGGCTGCCCAGGGAGGTGGTGGAGTCACCGTCCCTGGGGCTGTTCAAGGCAAGGTTGGACGTAGCACTTGGTGCCATGGTCTAGCCTTGAGCTCTGTGGTAAAGGGTTGGGCTTGATGATCTGTGAGGTCTCTTCCAACCTTGGTGATACTGTGATACTGTGATATATCTGCTAGATCTAGTTTCCACAAAGCATTGCGAAATCTTGTGGCAGAATCTGGGCCAGAGAATTCCAGGCAGATCTTTTCACAAATGGTAATGCATTTGATATATTCTTGATATCAAATGTGTCTCCAGGAATCTGCCTTGTAACAGGTTGTCCTTGCAGGTACGGATTACACAAAATTAATGATCTATTTTAATATTGATATCCAGGCAAAGATTGCTAATAACTATGAAAACTATTTATTAACACTAAATCTCACCAGAAAACTTATTTACAATATTTGAAACACACAGTTTGGATACTTAGACACCCAGGGAACAGGAAAAACTGGAACACTTTAAGAAATAACAAGCAAATGCAAACATGAAAACTAGAAAAAGTTCTTAGTTTCCATTATACCTCTTGCCCATGAGGGGACTTGAGAGGCTCCTTTCTGCCACTAAGGCGGAAGGCACAATAGAATCTAGTTACAGAATTTCATAGAGGCTTTCAAAATTTACTCGCAAAATAGTATCAGACAGTACCCAGGAATTCTGTCAGTGTCTTGAAAGTCACTGCAGGCAAAGCAGAGCATAATGTGGCAGGGCAGAGCAGGCAAAGCAAAAGTAAAAGCGAAAGCAGGAAAGCATGCGGCAGAAGCTTATTTTTTGTTTTGCCCGAATGTAATGGCTGCCTTGGCCACACAAATTCACCCACCAGAATGGCATTAGGTGAAGTCAGGAGCTTGCTTTCCCTTATTTGGGAGGAACAAGTCTGGGCAAGTCTTGGACCCTCAAAGTGAGTGTCTCTAAGCCTTTTGTCTTCTCTCTGTGCTCTGTTTCTTCCCCTCCAGCAGAGGGAAGGAGCTATGGGATCATGCCTGAGCAAGCCAGCACATGTATCTTTCAGGATACAACCTTTCAAGTGGCTCTCCTATGTCTACTCTTAAGTATGTCAGGGTGCTAAACAGCTTATTTCCGAAACCCTTCTGATTGTTTAAGCCTTGTGACTTTGAATATAAATAGCTGATAGGAGGAAATGGCACCTGTATGCATTGAATAGTAGTTATTTCTTGCAATATGAACCTCTATTCACTTCAGGTATTTCAAATCTTTACAATTTGGTTGGGTATACAAATCAGTCTGTTTTCCTTTTTCTGTCCTTTCATGTTTAACTTTTTTAGGCTTTCTTTGTAATACAAATGTCTGATCTGGCACATGTTATAATTTGCTAACTTTTGACCATTGAGGGAAAAAAAAAATACTTCAGCAAGGGCCTATGACAAGGTCTAGGAGTCTTTCTTGGGTTTTAGCTTTGATTTTGATGGCAGTAGGTGCACCATTGCAAACTGCAATACTTGTTCTGTTTCAAATGTTGTTGCACTTTCCAACACTACAAAAACATCTTTAAACTTTCATTATCTGTTTCCTGATGGTCACAAATCTTTAAACTTTTTTGAATCAGATTTCAGGTACTATTTTTGAAGCTAACAGTACTGTATATTGCAAATAGGCAGATTTCTGAACAAATAAAAACCAATAGTTTAAACTCTGCCCCTCTCCCCCCCCAAAAAAAAAACCAAAAACAAAACAAAAGACCACCCAATGCACAAAACAGCCCCAGCATTAAAATAGGTTTGTATTCTCTCTATTAGATTTCGTTTGTTCTGTTGTTTACAGTTTTAGAAGCCAATGTTCCCTATTCTGTCACAGGTTGAGCACAGCACAAACAATAACAGAAAAGCCCCTACATTTTCATGTCTTGAGGTTTATCTAGTGCTGCTCAATTAAATAGTTTAATTTAATGTGGCCTCAGTAGGAAGGAGTTCTCACTACAGTCAGAAGCAGCAACATATTGGGGAAAATTATCATGCTGTTTTGATAGAAGAACAGAAGAACAACAAATTATCCTCCTATGTTCCGTGGGCTGAAGTAGGCTATTTTTGCCCCTTACGTTGGAGTGAGGTACTCAAGGCAAAATGAGCTCTGCTATGAAAACTCTTTAGTTCCAGTGGGCAGCTCGGCATGTGTAAATTAGCTGGGATTACAATTTAAAGGATGTTGCTGATTATCAGAGATGAATTCTGGCTACAATGTATTACAAACCTTGAACCCAGGCTTCTATCCTTTCACAATGAAATATTTTTAATCCACCTGTTTAATGAGAACAGTTCAAATAAATATCAAATGTAGCAATATGAAATCCAACAAACAGCATGAAGAGATAAAGTCCAACTAGATGAGCAGACAGACAGTGTTCATGCTTTATTTATTTTAATAGATGTGTGAGGCTTAGTCCTGTGCAGCTCCTCAAAAAATTACAGAATTCATTTTTCAAGCAAACCTTTTAGATTATAGACATGGCTGTGATTTCTGTTGTGCCTGAGCCAGGAAAGCCTTTGATTTTGTACTGCAAACAGTCTCCAATTACAGATCTTCTGTTTAGCCTTTTGGCTTCTGCAAATGACTCCCTTTTTGATATCCAACTGATTGTGACACAACCTCATGATTTAGCTTTAGGTTCATATTAGTTACTTGATATCCACTCCTTTCACAACTAAACAGCTAGGGTTGGCAACAGAATTGTACAGCTGAGCCATATATTGTTAATGCAATATAATGCTTGCCAACTGCACCTCTCTGCTATCCAATGTGCCTGTGTGATGATGCTGTTGATTTTGATTGCTTCTGGTACACAGATGTCCTTTTAAAAAGTATTTGAACTCCTGATAGATTTCCAAATAATTCCAACTGACAGCAAATGTGAGCCAACATTTCCGTAATTATATTTGGTCATTCACATAGACATCATATTTGAATATAATGAGGAAATCTGATCATGCTAAAGCACAGGCATTAATAGGAAACAAATGCAGAAAAGATGTTTCCATAATGAATGCATCAACATTTAAGTAGTTTCCCAACATTTTAATATAAAAAATGTGTTGGAATATGCCAAGTCACTGAAGAGACCAGCCTCAGTGCAGGTAGAATCATAGAATTATTCAGGTTGAAAAAGACCCTTGAGATCATCAGGTCTGACCATTAACCCTACTCTACCAAGTATACTGCTAAACAGTAGCACTAAGCTCCACACCTAATTGGCCAGCACAATCCCAAGCACAAATACAGGCTAGGTGATGAATGGCTGGAGAGCAGCCCTGAGGAAAAGGCCCTGGGGGTCTGGGTTGATGAAAAGCTCAACGTGAGCCAACAGTGTATGCATGCAGCCCAGACAGCCAACCACGTCTTGGGCCACGTCAAGAGAAGCATTGCCAGCAGGGCAGGGGAAGTGATTCTCTCCCTTTGCTCTGCTCTCATCAGACCCCACCTGGAGTACTATGTGCAGTTCAGGAGCCTCCAACACAAGAGGGCTATCAGACTGTTAGAGTGAGTCCAGAGGAGGGCCACAAAGATGATCAGAAGGCTGGAGCACCTCTCCTATGAGGACAGGCTACAAGAATTGGGGCTCTTCAGCCTAGAGAAGAGGGGGCTTCGAGGAGACCTTATAGTGGCCTTCCAGTATCTGAATGGGGCCTACAGGAAGGCTGGGGAGGGACTATTTACAAGGTCTTGTAATGACAGGACCAGGGATAGTGGGTTTAAACTAGAAGAGGGGAGATTTAAACTAGATGTTGGGAAGAAGCTCTTTTCATTGAGGGTGGTGAGACACTGGAACAGGTTGCTCAGGGAGGTTGTAGATGCTCCCTCCCTGGAGGTGTTCAAGGCCAGGTTGGATGAGGCCTTGAGTGACCTGTTCTAGTGGGAGGTGTCCCTGTTTGTGGCATGGGGTTGGAACTAGATGATCTTTGAGGTCCCTTCCACCCTAAATCATTCTATGATTTAAACACATCCAGGGATGACTCCACCACCTGCCTGAGCAGCCTGTTTTAATTCTTGACCACTTTCAGTGCAAAAAAAAAAATTCCTAATGCCTAGCCTAGACCTCCTCTGATGAAGCTTGAGGCTTGTTCTATCCCTAATTACCTGTGAGAAGCACCTACCCCTCTCTATATTGTTCTTTCAGGTAGTTCTAGACAGTAGTGAGGTCTCCTCTTGGCCTCCTCTTCCTCAAACTAAACAGTCCCTTTTCCTTCAGGTGCTCTTCATACGACTCATTCTCTAGGCCCTTGTCTAGGTCTGCACTGAGGAAAGAAATTGCAGCAGAAAGGGTCAGCAAGTGGTTCTTGGGCTTCTTGAAGGTGGGAAAGGGCTGGTCAGTGCTGGAGGCCAACAGCTGTGGCAGGCTGTTGAGGTGGCCTGGGTGGAACTGGCACTACTGGTGGCACATCTAAACAGGGCATCAGCACAACAATGGCCATTCGCCGAGACCACCACCACACCACATGCTCCCCGTAAAAGAAGCTGCTTGGAAGCCCACTGAACAAACAAACAACGAGTGAGCACTAACTTGAGAGCAGCAGGTGAAGGTGCTCAACCCATGCAGAGCGAGGCACTGGTTAGAGCATAACTGCAGAACTTGCTTGAGGTGGGCAGGGGATTCCTGGAGCTTGGAAAGCCTAAGGGAGGCAGCTGGCATGGAAAGAGGGTGCAAGGACCGTGCCACTTTGGAGACAGGCCTCTGACTGATGGAGTGATCATAACCCCTTTTGTTCAAGCCCAGGATGCACATCCCACCAAAGTCCCCAGGCAGAATGGGGGGCATTCATCGGAGAGTAAAGGCTGAAGTTCCGGTTGGAGGGGTCTGCACCATCCATGCCAGTGGTGACTGCTGCCTCCACCTAGAGAGAGCTGATGGGGGCAGAAACTTCTGTGCAGGCTGTAGGCTGCAGGTGGTTATTCCCTGGAGCAGGGATAGGTGGGGAACCTACCTGCAAAAGGTATGCCCAGGTAGAGGACCTCCTGCAGAAGGTGACTGAGGTGCAGGAGACAGGGAAAAGGCTGCGTAGCATGAGGGAAGTGGAAAAGAAGGTAGACAGCTGGATTTATTAGCAGTCTGTAGGTAACCCACAGCCTGTGAGCAACCAGCCAAATATTGCCCCAACCTATCATAAAGAAATGAGTGATCTGGATGAGGGAACTGAGTGCACCCTCAGTAAGTTTGTAGATGACACTAAATTGAGCCGTGTTCACTTGCTTGAGGGTAGGAAGGTTCTGCAAAGTGATCTGGACAGGTGGGGTGGGCTGAGGGCTTTGTTAAACCTCATACAACCAACAATTGCTGGGTCCTGCACTTAGGGTCACAACCCCATGTAATGCTACAGGCTTAGGGCAGAGTGACTGGAAAGTTACCAGAAAGAAAAAGACTTAGAGGTGCCAGTAGACAGCTGGCTGAATGTGAGCCAGCAGTGTCTAGATGGCCAAGAAAACCAACAGAATCCTGGTCTCTATTCGAAATAGTGTGGCCAGCAGAAATACAGAAGCAATTGTGCCCCTCTGCTGGACGCTGGTGAGGCCACACCTCAAATACTGGGTTCAGTTTTGGGCTCCTCATTCCGAGAAGGACATTGAGGTGCTGGAGCATGTCCAGAGAAGGGCAACAAGTCTGTTGAAGGGCCTAGAGAAGAGGTCTGGTGAGGAGCAGCTGAAGGAAATAGGATTGTTTAGCCTGGAGTGAAGGAGACTGAGGAGAGAGCTTCAGAGGGATGTTTTGTATGAGCGTGTGGTGGTAGGACAAGGGGCGATGGTTTTAAACTAGAGCAAGGTAGATTTAGATTGGACATTAGGAAGAGGCTTGCTACCATGAGGGTGGTGAGACACTGGAATGGCTTCCCAGAGAAGTTGTGGATACCTGATCCATTAAAGTGTTTAAGACCAGGCTAGATAAGGCTTTAAGCAACCTGTTCTAGTGGCAGGTTGGCAAGAGGTTGTAACTGGATGATTTATAAGGTTGCTTCCAACTCAGGCTATTCTAATGAATCTATTAACTCACTTGGTAACCTTGAATAGTACCAGGGAAGTTGCACATATTCAGTGGCTTTGAGCACTGCTGTTACTCAGCACAATTCTTGGGATGCTATTAATTTTAAAGGTGATTATCTTCTGCTTTGCATAATCTGGCAAGTGGCAGAGTGAATGCTATTTTTGCCAAGAGAACGTGCTGTCCTGTAATTCCAAGGAACACCTGAGGACAGCACTCATCATAACAGAATGAGGACCTGTATATTTTACAGGGCCCTATGAGACTGTGGGTTCATTTACAGCCCAGCTCTATAAAATCTGCCTGCCCTGTAAGATTACTGTGCAGAGTAAGATTTGCATTCAGAGTGGTTTCAGTATTTGCACAATTAAAAGCCAAATGTGGAGTTTATTGCAGTGGGCTTTCACCAGTTTGTTTGCAGTCCCCTAGATACACGTTGAGCTGTGGCACAGCAGTGTTTGAAACACAGAATAAAGCAAAGCAGAACTGTAAAATCCAATTTCGTCTGCATGGTACAGTTCTAAAGCGGTTCAAAATAAAACACTAGCCACTTAGAAAACACGGAGAGGGAATTCATTCAGGATTCTGTAAGTAACAGTCCATCTCATTGCAAGCCATGTGCAGTTAAGTTAATCAGTCTTTCATTTCCCATTATCCTGTCAGCATGACAATGCAGGGAAATGTTGCCAGAGCTGATATTCAACTCTCTTATCTGTGTCTAAAAACTGACTCATATTTGCCATGGGAGTGTTTTAGTTAGCGTTTTCATCTCGTGTTACTGTCCAGGCCTGCTTCCTTGGCAGGCTGCCATGTGTTACGTATTTTGTTCCTGAAGGTTTTTTGATTTCACTTAATGCTGTGCAGTTTTGTCTTCCTTGCTTTTTAAGTGGAACATACTTTGTTTTTCTGGAGAGCTTGAGGATATTTCTTTCTCACATTCTTCTGTATTATTGTTCATTTTCCTTCCTTATGAAAGAAGGTATTGCTTGGAGAGTTTCCAGAAGCTGTGGCTGCCATTTAAATTCAATATTGTCTTTCCTGTTGTGGGAGCTTTAAAGTGTATTTGTTGAGAGGGAAAAGAAAGAAGGAGAGCTGATCTTATTTGGGAGAGGGTTTCTCCACAAGCATTCAAGGAAATAATCTGTTCTGTGTTAAAGTACCCCACCAATTATTAATTTACAATATAGCTATTTATAAGAAACTTAATCATAGTCTTCTGACCATGCCATTATTAGCAGTAATAAATAAAGTGGCTATGAAGAAGTATACTGGGATCTCAAAACAAGAAGTAAGAAGTCAAGTTATAAGTGAAGCCAAGTGTTGATAAATGCAAACCACTGCACATTGGAGGACCCAGCCCTAATCTGTACGTGTAACATGTCGGGTGCTGAACTAGTTCTTATTACCTCTGAGCTATTTTTGATAATTCTGTGACTCTATCAGTCTGGTGCTCAGTGTCTACATTCTGACTATTAGATTCTGCCACCATCAGCAACTCAGAAAGACAGATGAAAAGCCCAAGAAGGCCTATTGAATTTTTGAAGCTGTTTTGTACAAGGAATGACAACGCAGACAAGGAATCTTCATCTTGGAGAAGAGATAACTAAAGCAGTATGATATGAGGAGTCTGTAGATAAGTAAGGAGAAAATGAAGAGAATAGGAAAGGATTGGTAAATGTTTCTTCTAGTGGGAAGAAGTGGATTTAAAACCAAATGGAAATGGTTTGGGGGTGTTTTGTTTTAACTCCAGAATTAAACCATGTGACTTGCTGCTGAAAAACATCATGGATATTAAAAAACAAAAAGGTAGATTAAGTACAGTGTTATGAAAACAAGTTCATGAAAGAAAATCCTGGAAGAGGATGTAAATTATGAAGCTACAACATGTGGCTCAGTTAGTGTGAAGCATTTGCTAGAGGAAAGCTGAAATAAACTTGCTGTGTTTTTTTATGTTCTTCCTTAAACCATCATTGTCAGAGATATTGTGCTGTGCCGCGTAGACCTTAGGTCTGACCACAGACAGCAGCAGCCTGTCACCAGTAAACCATTGCCATATTACAGCAGTGGCTGAAAAAAAACAAACTCTGCTAATGTATACAGATTAAAATAGGAACTGTATGTGTGCTGTAGCCATTCACATAACTGGAGTGTTTGGCTGAGTAGCTGACAAGAGGAGCAGTGGTGCCAAACTGACCTGACTCTTTGGTGGCCGTGTTTCTTTTTTAGCTTTAAGATGTAAGGTTTACTTCATTTCCTGTTTCTGTAAACCAGTAGCCTGTGAACCTTGTTACAGTTCATGTTTACCTGCACACTTGGATTGTGAAGACCTCCTGTATGGAATAACTATCTTTCTGCCTTGCATCTCATAAGTATTCTAACTATGAAAAGCTGGGTGACATGTACTTGACAGTCTGGACAGTATGACAGAACAGCCAATGCCCTCACTCAAGCTGCTCCACCTGTTTGGAATTGTGCTGCTCTAACAAAGCTATATCTGTCTGTAATGGAAATTGAAAGACTCTCTTTCAACATTTTAGTTCTGTGGAAGTACAGCAATGTTCTTAGTGCTATTGCTTACACTCTTTTCTTTCACAAACATTCTAGCAGATTGCAGTGCTCTGGCTGTTAGGACAGAGATATTGATTTCACTGGAAGGCAGTGAGCTATGCAAAAGTGGTATGTTTTCATGGCCCCTGTTAGTGAGCAGATGGGCTGCTGCTTCTCATACTAATTAGACTACTTCAGTCAATTGTGGCTTAGTTCCCAAGTATTAATCCATCAACTTGGAGGCTGGAACTCGCAAAGAGATGGTTTACCGTGACCAGGTAGTCTTAGGCAAGTGCTGCTATTAGGTGCTGAGTGGCTATTTAGTCTGTCCACATCATCATGTTTGGGCATCCAGTAGCCTCAAAAACTCCATCTGGTGTCCAAAACTCATGCTAATCATCTTGCAGGTGTCCTAGACAGACGGAGATGTCATGGACGTGCTTTTGAAGCACTCCTCCCTCTTTAAGTACTGCAGTTTCTACCATCTCAATGTTCTGATACGGTAGCTGAGCTCCTGCCAGAACAGAAGCCAGACTGAGAAGCCTTGGGAAAGCCAGGAGAGAGCATAGTCTGTAACAGACAGGGAACAAACCCTTAAGCTTTGAGCAAATGCTTCTGTTTTCCTGGGAGTCTGTTACCATGCCCTCCCACTCAATAAAGAAACAACTATTCTAATTTTGTAACAAACTTTCCAAAAGGCAAATGATTAAGCTATTGGCAGGGTACTGCTGCTTATCAAATGATCATTGTTTAGATACTGATCTGTCTCAGAAGGACTCTGAAGAATTCTGTTACAGTGTATACAACAATGTCTTAATTCTAATAAAAGAGCTTGGCTGACAGGCAAGGGGCTGCCTATCTCCCTGTGTTTTAAAACACACTGTTTGCAGTGTCTTCTATACATAATGCAGTACGTTTTTTTTCCTCATGTCATCAGTCTAATCAGAAGTAATCTGAAGCAGCTTGGGAATTTTTCTAAATCTGTTTTTAGAATGAAGAGTGCCATCCAACTTGTCAAAACTTTTTTCTTTCAGCATAAAGTATTTCTTATTCAGAAATTTGCTGAAGACAAAGCTTCTGACATGAAATATAAAGGCAATATACAAGTTGGATGCAGGTGACATTTCCCTGCACCCCCTAAGATCATAGGAGCTGGTGGTGTGAGAGCATACTGCAAGGAAGCATGGGACTGCAATTTATTATCTGAATTAGACAGAGCATTGTCCCCAGTCCTTGTCTCCCACATCCCAACTGTTGCCTTGAATATTGTATATTTCCTCCCTGTTGTCATGGCTTTTGCACAAACAGTGAAATCTTCTTAGAAAAAGAAAATTACAAAGTTGTGCTCTTATGGAGAAAGGAAGGTGAGAAGGTCCCATTTTCATATGTAACTACTAACAGTGTGTAGGGCTGCGCTAGCAGAAAGTGGGTGATACCTTCTCTGCAATGAGCAGTGAGGTATCTCCCTGCAAAATAGAGAAGTGGTGATACTAGGACTTGAACTGTTGCCACATTGACCACGTGAGCTACTCAGCTGTTCACAGTTAGAATACTGCATACACACATGCGCATCTTCATCTTGCTGTCTTCTGGAGGAGACTTCAGAAAGTCTTCATTACAGAAAAGGAGTAAAGCTCTAGCAGTTGTCCTACCTCACATTAAGTTGCCATTATACTGATTTTCAATGAAGCAATCAAATAATCAGCCTGTGTTTAAAATTCAGGTTCTGCCTTGCAGTGAGTATGGCTATTATAATATCCTTTCTTCCTTCTCTCACACACACGGCAGAAACTTTTTACAGTCTATTTCACTACAGCATCTTGGAGAAAGCTGACCTCCTGACTGTAGTGAGACTGTGGTGTTCAGTAACACTATTTATTTTGCTGGTAGCTGAAATGAGCAACAAGCTGCGTATGCACCCAACAACCCTATGGAAGAATTAGGATTGGGCTGTGTTCATGCACAGTCTTGGCAACTGTAGCTGATAAATGTCCAATGACAGGACCATTTTAGGAACCTTTATTTTATATATTCCCAAAAGATATTGCAGCAGTGAATAACTTTCAACAGCATCCTACCTGTCAGACCTTTGGCAATGTGCCACCAGAGAAAGTTTTGCAAACACAACACAAACAACATCTCTGAAACAACTGCAATAGATCATTTGATAGCAAATGCATTTTTGTCATTTGTAAGGCATTAAGTTCCATTAGCGCCAGTTCATGTCTCATTACAAATAGATGAATGAAATACAGAATATTGAGTGTTTCTCTTGGAGAAATGGGTTAAGAAACTTGTAGTTTGCAGGAATACAAAGAAATTTAATTGTCCTGAATTTTATTTTTTTTTAATTGTGGGAGGAAAGCTGGATACTTCAGGGGACAGTGTGATTTTGGTTCAAATATGCAGGTGGTGGTGGACACAGACATGGATGTTGCCTTATGGTTACAATAGGATCTGATTTTTATGTGCTTCCAATATGTTTAGGAAGCTTTTTCCTTTTCTCCATATTCAGGAAACAGTAAATATGCAAACCCCACCTTTGCTTTTTTATCTCTCTTTCCTTTTTGTTATTTTGTAATCTTCACTGCTATTTAAATTGTTTCTCTGCCCAGGCAGAAAAATGAGAGTTTTCATCTAGACAGGAGATCTTTACTCTTTCTGAAGACAGTTGTTTAAAGCAGAGTGTTAGAACAACATTTATCAATGCTACTTGCACTACACACCCAGTCTAGGTACAATCAAAACTCTTTTGTTCCTCACCTGTCACTTAGGGCCAGGGAAAAAAAAAAAGAAAGTCCTTCTCTGTGAGTGCTTAGAGTCTTGATTTAAAATGTTGTTCACAGTAGTGCTGGAAAATGCACTTTTCTTTATACAGCTTTAGACTCCTGCTATCATCCATAGACAAGTCTTCAAAAGCTTCTGATTTAAATTCTCCCCAGTATATACCAGATGAGAGCTGCTGTCTGGGTGTATGGAAAACTTTCCTGATACAGTGAGTGCTGTTCTGACTTTGCACACATCTCTCATGGTTACCTCATGCCTGTACTTAAAATGCAGCCATTGCAAGATTGTATTTTGGGACTGATTTGTAAAATAAGCTTTTTGGAACATGCACTGAATGTGGGTGATTGTTTCAAGGAAGCTAAGTGAGATGGATGGATATGGCTAGATAAGTGTCTCAGTTGAATTTTGTAGTGTTGAATTTTTCTGCTTATTTGAAAACAAGTTGCTCTTAATTATTTGTGTTGTTTTGGTGGTTGGTTTGTTTTCTTAATGAGGGTAATGCCAGCAAAGTGGTTTGGATGTACATTATATCACGGCAGCTGTTGAGAAGGCTCTGATGTGTAATAGCATGAGAAGGCAGGATGGCAAAGCAAGATGTTAGTCTTTCAATAACATGAAAATTATTGTAGAGATAAGGAGAAAGAAGCTGAGAAGAGTTTGGGAAAAAAGTGAATTGCAGTATCATTGTAAGAATAGAAAGGTTTATTTTCAGAGGAAAAACACTGGGGAACTAGACTGGAATGCTGTGGTTCCTCAGTAAATGACAGATACTATCAGAGGGAAAGAGTTGCAGAGGGGAAAAGCCACTTATATTGACTCATAACGAGAAACTTGCTTCTGAGCTACATTGTTGGTTGATTTACATTCTGTGCAACTGACTGAAGTCACTAGGATTTTATGGGGTGTAAATTAGACCAAATACAATCTCCTAATGTACTGAGAAAAGTCAGTTAAGTTAGAGATTTGAAGGCTTTTACTGTACCTGATGAGAACAGCAAGAGGAAAAAGAGGGGAGACAGCCACAAGTGGGCGCAGAGGTGATTAGAAGGTTCAAAGGAACGTTGAGTTAGTAGGACAGAAATACTGCAGTACAAAAAGCTCAGTATTGAGAGCACCTTTTCCAGTGACTGGATGAAGACAAATGAGGAATTCCTGAAGTCTATGAAGCATTACAATTGTAGCCAGAAACCTGAGGTGGCTGCAATTTGCTGATGGCTGTCTGGAGTTAACAAAGGGTCTGCTGATAAACTAGAACAGACTTGAGTGTTTTTTTATCATAGGGGTGTGCTGAAAACAGATAGAAGGGTCAACGTGTTTAGGTTAAATTATCACCTGCTGTAGATTTAATTGAGATCAACATAATGCCACTATTTCCAAGTAAATTGTGCAGGTTTCTGCTAGTGCAACTTTGCAACTTAGCCTTTTCCTTGTGTGTTTTTCTCAAATAGTATGTAGCTAGACAGTGGTCTTGAAAGCATAGTCAAGAAAATGCAGCAGAACACTAATGCCTTTGCAAGAATGATTTCTGTTTTGGCTGTCTGAGAAACTTGGATGAAAATGAAGCAAATTAAAAAGTGAAGTAATTACCATGTGCATAAAAAAAACTCCCCACCTTAAAAGCTGGAGCAGGATGCCTGCTAAAAATCAAAGGTGGTGTGGAGTTGAATCTGAAGCACTGAAAACTGTTGTGTAAACATAAGTGTAAGCTTACATCCAGGTATAGAATGCCAGTATAGTCAAAAGCAGGTAAAAAAATCAATATGAAAGTGATGTTAATGTTGCAATGAGGCAAAAATAATAATAATATACATTTATCTAGCACTTAACATTTCTAAATTGTAAGACCATTAAATAATGAAGAAACTTGCATTGATCTTAGAAGCATGGAAAAAAATAAGGGTATGTTGTATTTCTAGAGACTGTAACTATGAGAAGTTGCATTAGGGAAGCACTGTGAATGAGGAATTTTAGATAATTTTAAATGAAGGACTGGATATAAAAATTATATATCCGCTCATCTTTAATAACATCAATTCCAAAATATCTCTTTCTTGTAAAACCACAAGAATTTTAACCAGAAATATCATTAAATTATCTGCAGTTTTAGATTCTTAAGGTGCAGCATCAGTGAACAGATAGAGTTCTACAGGATACCTTGAATGCTGTCCATCACCAAAAAGTATGTTTCACACTTCACAGCTTCCTTCCCAGTTGATTTCTAGTTTCACACAGGGACAGTAAGACTGTAAAGTCCTATGCATGCAGATAAGAAAATGCGGCCTTGTAACAAACACTGAGGACACTAAGAGAGCAGTCTGTACTGGTATTTCAATTCCACTCTTTTGCAGTTTCAAATCAGCTCAAAGGTTACTCATGATGAAACTTCAGTTTAAAATATTTTATTGTCTAGGCAGTTTTAGTAAGGTTTTGAAACTGTATGGTATTGTTGCTCATGTAGGAAAGGATTAGAATGAGAGATCTTATTTGTATAATATTATGAACAGTATTTGGATTTGGTCATTGACATGAGGATCCTCTGTGTCTTCTTCACTTTTTTCGTGACTTTTCAGGCCCATATGTCCTCTGCAGTCACACAAAATTCTGTGCACAGGATAAATAAATTCCTTCATTGTCATAAAAGAATATGAAAACAGGGGGAGATTAAAAAATATTCTCTCATTAATTATGGTCCCCTGCTTCATCAGGACAACATTATGCAGTCACTTCTATAGATCTTATTTTACGCTATTGTATTATGGTTTCATTATCTCACTTTAAAGTGTGCCCGAGGAATATAGTGGTGGAATATCTAAAACCATTTTTACTTTTATAGCCTTAACGTACACATGATCAGTTCACACACATTTCTCCTCAGAATTATTTTTCTCTGATCCCAAAGCAGCAGTCAGTGCTACTCTCTCCCGCGGTCTTCTCATAGTGGATTTATGGGCAGCAATATTTTCCCCTCCTAACTTTGTAGATCTTTGTATTGCTAGTACAGACTGTGTTAAACTAACAGAGTCTTTGTAAAACTGATAGTGTGCAGTAGCTAGGCTCTTCTGTCTTTCTTTTTCCCCAGATGTCTTTCACTACACATCCAATGGAAATATACATTAATGCTTAAGGAACAGAATTCTGCATATTTGCACTGAATATGGTTGGCAATCTCAGCTTTGGACCTCTCAACTGCTAGTTCTCATTTCTTCCAACCTCATAGAATCATAGAATGGTTTAGGTTGGAAGGGACCTCAAGGATCATCCAGCTCCAACCCCCCGCCATAGGCAGGGACACCTCCCACTAAAGCAGGTTGCTCAAGGCCTCATCCAGCCTGGCCTTAAACACCTCCAGGGAGGAAGCATCCACAACCTCCCTGGGCAACCCGTTCCAGTGCCTCACCACCCTCACTGTAAAGAACTTCCTCCTAACATCCAGTCGGAATCTCCCCTCTTCCAGCTTAAACCCATTCCCCCTCGTCCTAACATTACTAGACCGTGTAAATAGTCCCTCCCCAGCTTTCCTGTAGGCTCCCTTCAAATACTGGAAAGCCACTATAAGGTCTCCTCGAAGCCTTCTCCTCTCCAGGCTGAAGAGCCCCAACTCTCTCAGCCTGTCCTCATAGCAGAGGTGCTCCAGCCCTCTGATCATCTTCGTGGCTCTCCTTTGGACCCGCTCCAGCAGTTCCATGTCCTTCTTGTATTGGGGGCTCCAGAACTGCACACAGTACTCCAGGTGGGGTCTGACGAGAGCAGAGTAAAGGGGGAGAATCACCTCCCTTGCCCTGCTGGCCACACTTCTCTTGATGCAGCCCAGCACTCGGTTGGCTGTCTGGGCTGCATGTGCACACTGCCGGCTCATGTTGAGCTTCTCGTCGACCCAGACCCCCAGGTCCTTCTCCTCAGGGCTGCTCTCCAGCCATTCATCACCCAGCCTGTATCTGTGCCTGGGATTGCACCGACCCAGGTGCAGGACCTTACACTTGGCCTTGTTAAACGTCATGAGGTTGGCCTGGGCCCACCTCTCCAGCCTGTCCAGGTCCCTCTGGATGGCATCCCTGCCCTCCAGCAAGTCAGCTGTGCCACACAGCTTGGTGTCATCTGCAAACTTGCTGAGGGTGCACTCAATTCCTCTGTCCATATCACTGACAAAGATGTTAAAGAGCACTGGTCCCAGCACTGACCCCTGAGGAACACCACTTGTCACCGGTCGCCAGGTGGACATTGTGCCATTGATCACCACTCTCTGCATGCGACCATCCAGCCAATTCCTTATCCAGTGAGTGCTCCACCCATCCAGTTTGTGCTTTTCCAGTTTGGTGACCAGGATGTCATGTGGGACAGAGTTGAATGCCTTACTCAGATCTAGGTAGACGACATCAGTTGCCCTTCCCCTGTCCATTGCAGCTGTGACTCATTGTACCTTTCCTTTTTTTTTTTTCCTATTTCTTTTTTTTTTTAAAACCACTGAATTGTTACAAGACTGACTGGACTTTTTTATTTCATATTAATGTTTCATTTTGCTATGTGTATTTTAGTCTAAACTTAGGGCAAACTGTTGAAGAACAAGTGATACCTGCATTTACTCAAAATTCCTATAGAAAACTGAGTATGCAGCATAAATTGAACATAAACATGGTTTGACTTTTCAGGTAGCAGTATAATAAATGAAATTTCATATTAATATTAATGTTTCTTACAGAACAGATGTGCAAGTGCTTTGCTAAAATGAAGGCAACACACAAAAGAAAAATACGTATGTTCTTTGGAAGTTCTCTCAGTCTTTGAAAGGTGTTTTTCATTAGTGTTGATGTGCTCAGAACAGAGCCTAGCTATGTCCAGAGTGTGTTAGCGGCTGCAGTTCCAGTGTAAAGTGTCAGGTGGTTGAAGTCTTCCTGTTAGACCGAAGAGGAGAGAACACCAAGTCTTAAAGATCTGTCCATTGCTCTTGAGTGCTTCACCACACAAGTGGTCTATTCTCTATTTCTGTCTTGCTTTAAAAGTGTCTGCCTGATGCCACCATGTGGAAAATTGGCTTGCATGAGAGGCAAATGAAGTCTTCCTATTTTATTTCTCTAAAAGATGTGTTAAATCATGCAAGTGTTATTCTTCTGTCTGAGTTACTTCTTGAAAATGTCACAAGCGCTCACAGAAGCTGTTCTGGGACTTTGTTCCAATGTGCACCATTTTTCGCTTTCACATTGGAGCCACTTCAGAGGCTGAATTGTGAGTTTTGAAACTAAGTCATGAATCATGAAACTAAATCATGAGTCTTCTTTGAGATAAGAATCAAATATGTTTTCTTTTAACACTGGTTTTGTGTCAAATGCTGCATAGTGAATTTGTAGTATAAAATTCAGGAGAAATTGTGAGGAAAGAAGTTGATTTTTTTTTTTTTTTGATGGCATTTCTGAAATTTACCAGGGCTAGAAAACCTTTATATGGGAAAATATTTGCACTGGATTTTGAGTCTGACAGTGAAGGGAGCACACAGGCCTTTTATCTCCCGGCCTTCTTGTTGCCAAGCTAGGTGTATTAGTAATTTAGTCAATGGGCTACAGCTGTCTCCTACTTACTCATTCCACAACAGGTGAAATATTTGTGGCTGAGTCAGAATTTAATCTTTATTTTCAGCTTATAAATCTGATATTTTTAACTGGTCATCTGATTTCAGCTTGAGAGAGAAACTGTCCTTGCTCCTGTCGTTGTCCCTTAACCCAGGACTTTTGGTGCCTATATGGCTTCAAACACATCTTCTTATGATAATATGTAAAAAAAAGTGCTTGCTATGGATGCAGTCTATGGGTAAGGCCTTCCACCCACTACTAAAGATAGAAACTGCTTTTCTGTGGAGATAATGTTACTGCATGATGCTCCTGCCAATTTGCAAATGCTTTGCCTTCAGCGTTTCTGTAATTTCCCATGCCATTATGCCCTGGTATGTTGTGAAAAATAACCAATATCTAGTTTTGCCTATGCAAGGCTGGAATCTCACTTCCTCTTAGGCCTGACTCAGCTGCAAGCAACCAAGATCCTTCTGGCAGTAGGTTCCGAAAAGCAGCGTTTAAGCAATCCTCCTGATGATGGCTTTGCCGTTGCAAAAATCTTTGAACCAGTGTGACAGCTTTTACAGTTGATTGGAGGAGTGAGGGCTGGAGCAGTGTCTACTTCACTTACCCTATCTGATCACCATCAGCAGGATCTTTTCCAGGCCTGTTTCTCTTCTGTTCCTTCTGCTGTTTTCTGTGGCCATGATTTGCCTCTTAATCTTCAGAGCAGCTAGGCCTGGTTTTCTCTGCACTGGGGAGAAGTATCCAGATGGCGCTTCCTCCTCTCACTGCACCTGAGCCCCTTCAGCAGCAGCTCTGTCTGCTCAATCTCAGCCTTTCTGGTCTTGTGTGTGGTGCTGGAGCCAGAGAGTCTCCTCATGTTAGGAAACATTCCCCATCAGGTCTTGTAACTTGATACTGAGGCATGTTCATGGCAGATGGAATCTGTAGGGAGTTTAGATAACAAAATTCTACAATAAAAATCATGCAGCTTAGTTAAAGTATCTCTCAGATTTGAGTAACCTGAGTATAGGGCCTGCCATGTTTCAAGCTTTTTCTAGCTTGCAGGGATAATTGAGTATCATTTAATTACAGCAATTACAGTATTTTTAACATGATAAAATATTGTCTCTCAGTTTTATACTTAAAACTGACTAAACAATTTAATTTTCCGTTAAATTCAGTTGGGGTGTGCACCTGTGCTAATAAATAGCCAGATACTTGAGTTCAGAACAGGAAGCATTGGCCAGCCTTATTTTATCTAGTAAAAGAAGTACTCCAAAGCCAAAAATAAATTATGGTGAAGTGACTTCTAAGGACACTACATTATTAGTCACTGAAAAACTCTGTTGAAATCAAATTCTTACAGAGTGGCCAAACAGCAAAGTGCATATTCAGATCTGTAGAAAACTGATCTCAGGCTAGCACATTTATTGAAAACATCTGCTTCTCTAATTAGCATACTGAGTACTTACTGTCTTTGCTTGCTCAAATGCCAGGCTCTTTCATTCTAACAGGAGGATTGTGATATGGAAAGTTCAACACCAAAAACCAGTTCTCACTACTGATTTAAAAAAAACAATTAAATATAGTTTATTGTAACAATAAAAATAGTAGTGCTGTGAAGTCATATATGCCATGAACAACCTGTGCTAAAAGACAAAGTGCAAATACAACACATTTTTCATCTAATGAGTTTTCAATTTATTTCCTAACTCAATCATTATCAACATAGTGGGTTTGACTAACATTTGTGGCAGCCATAGCAAGAATATAGCTGGCCGCAAGGATGGTCCACAGGCTGGAGCATCTCTGCCTTGAGGGAACTGGGCTTGTTCAGCCTAGAGAAGACTCTGAGTGGGACCTAAGAGCTGCCTTTGAGTACTTGAAGAAAGCCTACAGGAAGACTGGAGAGAGACTTTTGAGAAGGGTGTCCAGCAACAGAACTAGGGGGAACAGTTTGAAGGTAAGAAAGAGTAGGTCTAGACTGGATCTTAGGAAGCCTTTCTTCAGTTCAATGATGGTGGGACTTCAGAATAGGTTGTCCAGAGAGGATGTGGAGGTGGTCTCCCTGCGGGTGTTCAAGGCCAGGTTGGATGAGGTCTTGAGCAGCCAAGTCTAATCAGGAGGTGTCCCTGCCCATGATGGTGAGGTTGGATTAGATGATCTCTAAGGTCCCTTCCAACCTAAGCCATTCTATGATTCTAACCCCTCTAACTTTTTCTTACATCTTCATATCCTTTTCAATTGTCTAAAATCCTAGAATCTATCTGACATTTCAGCTATTTGGTCCTTTTAAACATTACCAAGTGTTGGATACTTTTTGTCTGAAGATATAGGCAACTTTGAAAACAGGTGTATGGCATTCTACTGTTTAGGGCTGGACACCACTTTCTCATTTACGACAAGTAATGTAGCACAATGACTTACCGCTGGACCCAATCCTCTGCCAGTATGCTCACAAAAAAAATCATCTTAGATGAAAGGGGCTAAGCCAAGAAGTTGTTGAGATCTGTATCATCTCCATGGTGACTTCTTTTGTATCTGCAGGCAAGTCATATAAGAGTCTCTGCATGAAATTCTCCTTCTTTGTAAAGCTATGAAGGTTTGTACCTTCCATTGTACGTGTGTCAGCTGAAGAATTTACCTGTTACGTTCCTCTGCAATATGCCAAGCTGGTGTATGTACTCAACATTACCCCTCTAATAGTAAAGGTTACTAAGACATCATGGACTTTAACCATTAAAACCAATTACAAGGCTGATTTAAAAAAAAAAAACAAAACTCCTTAACTCTCATGCTCCTGCTTTTAAGAGTAACACCAATTTAACTTTCAGTAGAGATATATCAGTCTGGCTTTAAATGAATGGAATGAAGCAAACGAACAAACAAATGGTTACCAATAAACTCAGGGACATATTCAGCCATTGTTTAACAGAAAGACAGGGTTGTGCTGCATTTATGACTCTTTCCTTTCATGGATCTGTCAGTTAGGGATATCATTTCAGAAACTTTCTGCCGGCGTTGCACCCCAGAGTAACAATTCGAGCACCAATATGGTTATATCATTGTTCCCCAATAATCTCCTTTATTGCAGTGATACAGTGACTTATATGCTAGCTTGGAAGAGGCATGCATAGCTAGCTTAGTTAAGATTGGTTCATGTGGAAGGTACAGGTAGGCTTAAGGTTATGTGTGAGGTACAGATGGGTTAAACTTATACAAGCAACTTGTAGGGTCAGCCTCCTGCAGCCAGCAGACCCTGCCTCCTGCAGCTGCATGTGGGGGTATGCTTCACTGTCTTAGTTCCTGCCTCTGGGATGGACTCAAGGACACTCTGCAGCACAGGTTGCTCATATTTATCAATTCATGTCCTCTGTTAGCAAGAAATCCATCCACAACTTTCCATATGCTGGATGTTCAGTAGTTTGGGTTTTTTTCTTTCTCTTTTGACTAGCATAGATTTTAGACTACTTCCCTTCAAAGAAAAAAGCCTTTGAAGTGACATGTTCTGTTAGATTCAGTCCTATCTATTCTAGTGAGGAAAAGTTGTAGTTCTTCTCTTGTTATTATTGCAGCACAATATGATTTTTTTTTTCCTTGACTTCCTTCAGTAACTGCTTATTTTGCATCATGTTATTTTAAATTATTGTTCTGTCCGTCAGTGAGAAGGGCTAAAAAGGACTCTGTTAAGAGGTGATCTGTGATTGTCAGGCTTATATTGGTGGTGCATTTGCAAAATGTATGTATGACACTAGAAAACTCTGAATGTTTTTGACCTATTCATTAATGTTGTGGGAGGTAATAAGGATAGATACAAAGCTTTTCTGGGGTTAGGGAAATTTCTTTCATTGCTTTTCACAAAAATGATTGCTTTTGGAAATGGAACTTAGGGTACAGTGTAGGCAGAAAGTTCCTTTGTTCTTTGATAGTATCAATTTTTTAAGTCAGTATATTGTTAAAATATTCACAGATGCTGTAACTGGTAGTGGAAGTACATTGCTAGGACTTACTCTCTACAACATACGCTCTTTGACTTGTAGATAAATCTTGTGGCATGGGAAAGCGAAAAACTGAAGAAACTGTCAATGTAGTTTCTTCCTCCATGCAATTCATGTGAGCTAATGGAAGCAGTGACATGAGTTCAGCCATATCTGCTGCTGATCGACACCATACTGCTGCTATGCCAGCTTCAAAATTGAAGTGCTGGCTGGAGCATAGTATTATGGGGCTTCAGTTACAGTTCAGACTGTAACATGAGAGAGTCTTTCACCTAAGTTTCTGTCAGCATTAGGTTCACCATTAGCCTCCTCAGATTTTGCCTAGAGTAGGTGTTCTCTGTAAGAATTCCCAGTGAAGTATTTTTTGTGCAGCTGCACAGAAGGGAATTGACTGATCAACCTCACCTCTTTCTACTTCAGCTGTTGGAGGAAACAAAAGTTCAAGCATCATACAGTGGATGGGAGAAGGACTTCTGCCTTTTGGGAAGACTAAGGTTTTTAACAGGAGGGAGATATGAGTGGAAATTTGATGAAACTATGAATAGTTTGACATGATTTAGGGGAGGTAGCCTGTTTCTTCAATACCTTTAAAGAGATGCAGCTCCTACTAAGGTGGAATAACTGGATTTGAGTATGATTCTGGGAGACTACTAGCTGCACAGTAGGGAGTTGTCTGACAAATTCAGCAGGTTTGCAGATGACACCAAGTTCAGTGGCAGTGTTGATTTGAATGAGGGTAGAGAGGCTCTTCAGAGGCGCTTGGACAGGCTAGACCAAGGGGCCAGCATTAATGGAATGAGTTTCAACAAGGCCAAATGCCAAGTCCTGCACTTGGGTCACAACAACCACAAGCAATGCCACAGGCAGTGTGGCCAGAGAGCTGCCTGGCAGAAAGGCATCTGGGGGTTGTAATAGGCAGCTGAATATGAGCCAACAGTGTGCTCAGGCGGCCAAGAAAGCCAATGGCATCCTGGCTTGTGTTTAAAAACACTGTGCCAAGCAGGAGTAGGGAGATGATTGTCCCCTTGTACTCAGCTCTGGTGAGGCCACACCTTGAGTGTTGCCTACAGTTTTGGGCACCACACTACAAGAGAGATGTGGAGGTGCTGGAGCAGGTCCAGAGGAGGGCAGCAAAGCTGGAGAAGGGCATAGAGAATAAATCTTATGAAGAGTGACTGAGGGAAACGGTGCTGTTTAGTTTGAAAAAGAGGAGGCTGAGGGGAGACCTCATTGCTGTCTACAGCTACATGAAGGGACATTATGGAGAGGCTGGTGCTGGTCTCTTTTCACAGGTAATTTGAGACAGATCAAGGGAGAACAGCCTCAAGCTGAGGCTGCATTCTTTTAGATTGAACATTAGGAAAAAGTTTTTCATGGAGAGAGTGGTCAGGCACTGGAATGAGCTGCCCAGGGAGGTGGTTGAGTTACCAACCCTGGATGTGTTTAAGGGTCTTTTGGATGTGGTGCTTAGGGATATTGTTTGAGGTGAATCTTGTAGGTTGGACTTGGTGAACTTGAGTGGCTTTTCCAACCTGGATGTTTTTGTGATTCTGCAAAGGAAGTAATAAGGTGAGGCGGGGGGGGAGTAAATAAATGAGGCCATATGCTGTATCAGACTTGGCTGAAGTGCTTCAACTGTAGGAAGAGAAAATCGAAGTGGTAGTTAATTCGTTACTAAAATGCAGCATCATCTGGCTGATATACTAGTGAATTCAGTCAAGACAACAATCAGTTTTATGCATGCAGCATTTGTGTAATATTTGGGACAGCTTGGCTAAAACTTGCCTTGGGGATCCATAATGGCGCATCCCTTTTGAGTACAAAAGGCCAGAGGGTTTGACATGAGCACACTTGTGATGCTCAAAGCAAGTTGGAGGAGGGGAACTCTAAAAAGATCATCTGATGGGCAAGATTGTGTCCAGCATGCTCTTGATTTACCTTGGTGAGGGCTTGGTAAGTGCTAGGCAGGGAATGGCAGAAATTTGGCAAGCAGTGCACCAGGTGGGACACAGTATGCAGCATTGATTAACTGTTGTCTGAGGAAAACAATCAAGCCCCAAAAGCTGCATTTTCAGCAGTGAAATCCTGATAATGTCTATTACAGAAGTGCTGCTGCCTTGAATTGTTTTCTTCTTTCAAATTTCTGTTTTCCCAGTAATAGTTCAAATATGTACAAAATGCAGCAGTGGGTTCATCCTAATTTGTTCCAGTTCACAACTGCAGCCTTTCTAAAATCCAGAGGGTAACATTCTTGGTGAACCCCTACTAGAACAGTACATCTTTCCTTACTGATCTCTAAACAGTTGCATCAGTGCTTTGCTGGCTATTTAACAATAGGATTTTTACAGGCTGTGGGACAGAGTTTGTTCTCTTGCATAAGGGTTTGGTGAAAAAAAAAAACTGTATGTTTTATGGAGGCACTTCTGCCAGTGCTTTGATGGCAGGAACAGAGAAAACAGCCTCAAGTTATGTCAAGGGAAGTTTAGGTTAGGTATTAGGAAAGTGTTTCTTTGCCAAAAGACTTATGATGCACTGAAACAGGCTGCCTGGGGAAGAGGTGAAGTTCCCAGACTGCCACAGAATTCGTAGGTTAAGTACTGCAATGCTAAGAGCTTCTGATTGTTACAGTTTAAACTGTTACTTGTAACTTTACTAAAGAGCCAAAGCTGAAACTTCCACAACAGCTAAAATTGGTGTCCTTGAAACTGAACTGAAGCTCTCAGGCTTCAGTAACTAAAGTATTTCTTAGACTAAAAATAGTGTGTTGAACATCAGGAAGTCAAGTTGTATCAGTTTAAGATTAAATTACTGTTCTTTCATATATGTCATTATCTCCTACCATAAGCTGTGCAGCTGTTCATGAAATCTGCAGCCAGTCTATAGTTTGTGACACATCTTGAAAACATATTTTATAAAAAAACCCACTATGTCTAGTCTTGTAGTTCTCAATTCAGAATTTCTTACCCTTACCTTCCTTCACGTATGTGTTCCAGCAGTGTCATGTGTATGTTGTAACAATTGCCCACATTTGATATTCTTGGTGACCTTTATGCATGTAAGGAGCAATAAAAATGCACTCAGGACTTGTACATGTCATAGCTGATCTTAATCTTCCATGACTAAAAGAAGTTGAGCATGTAAGATAGAAATAGTGCAATAATTGCTGCTTCTGGAAAATATTGTTCAGGTTGTGTGTGCTGGAAATATCATTTAGTGTTCTCTAGTTGATGCTCTTCAGCTGCATCATTTGAGGTGTTAAGATTCTTCCTCACAAGGAGGTGACCAGTCCTAGAATTAGTAGCAGTCCTCCTTGGTTTCTCATATGTCTCCATTTTTTTCCAATTTATATGTGCACTCATTTTTAAAGTAAAAATTTTGCCTTTTTGGTAGATTATTGAATGCTGTTTATGGTTAATGGTTGTTACTTTTGTCTGAGAACTACAGAGAAAACAACTCCTGAAGATCTGCTGAATTGTCTAAGAAAAACCTAGACATGACTTTTATTTGCAGTTCATCCCATACTGAAAAAAAAAAAAATCTTTGAAAGCTCCAATGAAGATCAGATACATTAAGCTTTGACATGTGAAGATGAGGTAACCATTTTTTCCTAGGATGCCAAATCGATCAGGTTTTGAAAATGACACTGTTCTTTGCCTGAAGACTGATTACTTTGAAAAGTATCCTCAGAGGCTATTTGGAATTCTTGCTCACTGACTGTGGACCATGACATTTTCTACTAGTAGTCTCAAGTTTTCCAATCTCCAAGAGCTCCAGGAGAAAAGAAAGGTAACATTTCTTTGCAGAAATTGTGAATTTACTTTTAGCTAGAAATGAGTTTAGTAGTATCTAAGGCATTTCACTATTTGAAAGATAAGATTTCTTTCTGTTTGCTTTTGGCTTCATTTATAGTGAAAGAATAGCAGAATGGAAAGTTCACTTACAGGGATTATACTTTCTTGTTCTCCCTGATGTGTCATAATTGCATAAGGGTTGAGACAGATCTTCTTTCTGTTCTTGGAATGGGATCAGGAGCAATAGAACTGATAATGAAATGACATTGGCTCTGGCTCTGGAGGGAGAAGGACCGTTCTTATAAGAAGGAATGGTCATTTATTCAGAGATGAGTCAGTACCAACTGTATTTTTGTACACAGACAAATGAACTGTTAAGTAAAGGTTCATTAAGCAAAGAATATTGAATATGCAGACACCACATAGATGAGCAGGGATGGAAAGGAGCTTAAAGAAGTGATGGCTTTGTAGAACTGATAGCTTTTCAGAAACAAATTTCTGTCAGAGATTTATAAGTACTTCTTTTCTTGCAGTTCTTAAGTCTCCAAACATTTCTTAGTAGCCTTTTACCTATTACCATTGCTTAGTTCCACTGAAATTTTTTGCAAGGTTGGCAAGTTTTAAATATAGCAAGGCAGACACCTCTGTACTGCCAAGACTGCCGAATTATAGAATGATTTGGATTGGAAGGGACCTTAAAAATCATCTAGTTCCGACCCTATTGACATAGACAGGGATACCTTCCACTAGACAAGGTTGCTTGAGGCCTTGGCCAATCTGGCCTTGAACACGCTCCTTGAACAGGGAGGTGGCATCCATGACATCCAAGGGCAACCTGTTCTAGTGTCTCATCACCCTCAGTATAAAGGTTTTCTTCCTAATCTCTAGTCTAAATGTGCTCTCTTCCAGTTTGAGGCCTTTGCCCCCCATCTTGTCACTGCAGGCCTTTGCACGTAGTTCTTCTCTAGCCTTCTTGTAGGACCCCTTCAGGTAATGCAAGGCTGCTTTAAAGTCTCCCGAGAGCCTTCTTTTCTGCAGGCTGAACTACCTCAGCTCTTCCAGCCTGATTTCAGTTGGACCTGTGGGGAAGAGTAATTACTAGTGGGAATAAGGATAGTGGAATTTTGCCCCAAATTAATGCCTATTGTAGCCTTGGGGATTTGTGATATTGCCAGCCTGAGCTATGGCTTCCAAGGGCCCATTTCCTATATTGATTACAAAGATTTATTTTGAACAAATCTCTTCTGATAGGCATTGTAGATCATTACTTTAACTTTAAATTATTGTCTAGGCAGCTGTTTTTCTGAATTATGTTTGATGTCACAAGTTAGGGTGTTTATGTTCTTCTCAGTCCTGAAAAGTCACTTTTAAATACAAGTTGTCTTGAGTTTCACTTGATCTGTGAAATAAGAAATCTGAAAGGAGATGTGCCGTCTGAGCTGATTTTCTACCTCAGACATAGGGGAGAGGTGAACACTCCAGGGATAGGCCATATAATGGCAACAATAGATAAGCTAATATAATTTCATTGGAGCATCAAGAACTTAATGTCTAGAAGCACAGCTTGTTCTCCCCCTTTGCTGGCTTCTGCTGCTTGAGCTACACCGGCCTGCTGTCTTCCCCAGCTGCTGCTTTCGCTGCTTTGCCACCACTTGACCCCTCCCCCATCTCCCTTAAGGTTATTATATATTTTTTATTCTCTAGTAGTTTATCTCTCTTTATACTGTTATACTGTAAGAAATACAATTTCATCTTTCCCCAACTTTCAAAAAAAAAATTCTGTGTTGTAGTGAGTTTATTCTCCCAGGGGAGGGATCCACCCTAACCCGGGACAGGAGGCAAGATAATTTAGGTGATATTTTAGTGAAAAAGTGTCACAGAGAAATTAAATAAGATAATTAAATACTTCAAGTTCTGTATGGCCACACTATTTTGCTTAATGTAAGTCTAACTAGTTTTACTTTTCAAAGGACACATTTTTTGGGGAGGGGAGGGGAAGAGAGAGAACACATTAGGGCTTTCGCTCTGTAGTGTTAACGTGGCTCAATGAGTGTGAATCCTCAGTATATAAATTGGCGTATTAAAAAAAATTAAAAGGTTGTAGTTTATCTGCTTTTTTTCCTTATTAAATCTTTTATATTCTCTTCTAGTTATTGCAAACCAGCTTTTTAGTTAACATTTAAATGTTAGCTAATGCCTTTTTTCAGAAGATGGGGCTGGGTTTGGGTCTAACACAGATATTAATGAAAACAGAAATGGTTGAATGTGTATTTCTACTGATACAGTACAATTTTTCTTTCTATTTGCTCTTTAAAAATTGAACAAAACTTAGTTAAGATAATCCCTTAAAACTGAAGATCCCTTATCCTTTAAGATAAATCCCTTAAATATGTAACATAACAAACACATTTCTTCCTGGGATGAAAATAAAGATTGATTTATAGCTTTTAGCAAACTGTAGTAGTATCCTACAATAGCATTTGGAGACTTATGTGATATAACATTGCAGGCATTTTGGAATAGTGTTCCTGACAGTGCAGTGAATACAAATGGTCATTGCAGGCTGAACAGAATGAATGAAACTGTGTTTCATGTAATTCATATTCAAAAGCTTCTTGCACTCTGGCTGGAGCACCTCTGCTATGAGGACAGGCTGAGAGAGGTGGTGCTCTTCAGCCTGGAGAAGAGGAGGCTTCCAGGAGACCTTAGAGTGGCTTTCCAGTATCTGAAGGGAGCCTACAGGAAGGCTGGGGAGGGACTATTTACAAGGTCTAGTAATGTCAGGACGAGGGGTAATGGTTTTAAACTGGAAGAGGGGAGATTTAGACGGGATGTTAGGAGGAGGTTCTTTACATTGAGGGTGGTGAGACACTGGCACAGGTTGCCCAGGGAGGTTGTGGATGCTTCCTCTCTGGAAGTGTTTAAGGCCAGGCTGGATGAGGCCTTGAGCAGCCTGCTCTAGTGGGAGGTGTCCCTGCCTATGGCAGGGGGTTGGAGCTGGATGATCCTTGAGGTCCCTTCCAACCTAAACCATTCTATGATTCTAAAACTTTATTATGGGTCAATGGGGATCATACCTTGTATCTGTAGTAAAGTATTTATAGTTAACCTAGCAAAAGACTGATTACTTACCTGTATCTATTTATTATAGAAAAAGAATAAGTAAAAATAAAATAACACCGTTTCATGATACTGTCCTAATAATGAAACTATTGCAACTGTTGCATGCTCCTTAGTACCCACCCTCTTCTCTCCAGCATGTTATGCTTGCACTTCCATGTCTCCTATGAATCCTAAGGCTGCTCACTTTCCTCTAGAAGGGGAGAGAGTGTTATGTGAGCCATTTCCAGATCCCATTCTTCATTAGGTAGAGAATTTTGACTTTGAAAGTTTCCTCTTCATCGCTCTTGTTCTATCTAATCAACAAATGAGGGTAATTCACTTTTTCTTTCTTCGTGGATTACTGATTTCACCAGATGCACAATTCCTTTTCTGCATAGTGCGCTCTGTGCATATGATGATCCCGTTCCATGGTTGCATTCCTTTTATGACAGCAATTGACTATTCATGCTTATATCCCTGGGGCATCTGCTATCATCCTCTGCCTTTATTTGAAGGCCTCAGCTGTCATCTCCTGACTGTCAATAATTTTGAAAACAGTTTTGGATATCTTGTGAGTGACCTGGGGATACTCAATTGTGTCTCAACGTTAAATTAGGGCACAGACGTAGCATTTTGCATATGATTGTTTCCTTTGCAGTTTGGTACTGAATCTGCCTTCTAGACATGTTTCACTTTTGACTCTGTCTTTTCTCTACTGAAATGAAATAAGTAATTCTCACACTGTCAAAACCAGCCAAGACAATAAATCTAAGGGAAATAGTGGAATACTTTAATAGTGCACAACTCCTTCATCACTGATCCTGGCGATTCTCTTTCCTCAAGATCATCTACTTCATACATACTACAGGCACTTGTATATCTGCACTGCTACCACAGGTGCTTGGCTGGTCTCTTTCTGTGTATCAAATTCCTACTGGCAGTGTGGCCAGTAGGACAAGGGAGGTTCTTCTTCCCCTGTACTAAACACTGGTCAGGCCACACCTTGAGTACTGTGTCCAGTTCTGGGCTTCTCAACTCAAGAGAGGTGTTGAGGTGCTGGAACGTGTCCAGAGAAGGGCAACAAAGCTGGTAAGGGGCCTAGAACACAAACCCTATGAGGAGAGGCTGAGGGAGCTGGGGTTGTTCAGCCTGGAGAAGAGGAGGCTGAGGGCAGACCTCATTGCTGTCTACAACTACCTGAAGGGTGGTTGTAGCCAGGTGGGGGTTGGTCTCTTCTCCCAGGCAACCAGCAACAGGACAAGGGGACACAGTCTCAAGTTGTGCCGAGGGAAGTATAGGCTGGATGTTAGGAGGAAGTTCTTCACAGAGAGAGTGATTTGCCATTGGAATGGGCTGCCCAGGGAGGTGGTGGAGCCCCCATCCCTGGGGGTGTTCAGGAAAAGACTGGATGAGGCACTTAGTGCCATGGTTTAGTTGACTGAATAGGGCTGGGTGATAGGTTGGACTGGATGATCTTGGAGGTCTCTTCCAACCTGCTTGATTCTATTCTATTCTAAATTAATTGCCTGAGATTTCATAGCAGTTCCTTCAGTAATTTCCAATTATCTTGAATTTTGATTCCAAATAACTTACTGAGCTGATATTGGTATTCCAAACTTTTGATTCAGTAGAACTAAAATATCGAGCAGCACACGCTGGCTTAAGTGGCATTCCATGGTCAAGCAAAATACCAGGAATCTGTAAAATAACTCACCAGAAACTTGGAATGTGGTTATGAGTTGCTTATAACACAATTAAATAGCACATAATAAATGGAATCTTTCCTAAATTTGAGATAGCATATCAGTTCTCAGTGATCATTTCTTCTAAGAAAATATGTGGGATTGTGGTGGACAGTTTTAAAGTAGTATCACTCTTACACCATGGAGGAAAAGTTACAGAGAAAACAGCGAACTTGAGGAAATAGCTGTAGATGTTTATATATGAAGGTGTCGTGTGTAAAATGCCTCATTTTTATAAAATTAAATCTTTACTTAAAAAAGCAATAATTTAAGGAACAGAATATAAGAAACCTCTCTTGCTTTTGAGGTTAGGTTTATAAAACACCTGTGCCCATCATGCAGAAAACGCTGTTGCAGAGCTGTGTTCTCAGGATTCTCGGAACTGCTGAAAGAGAATCATGCTGATTCCATTTAGTACAGACCATTCTGTGATTTTTAAATCCAGCTTTAAAATCCCTTACTTCAGTGAGATACTGATCTGTGTCAGTAGTTGTTGAAACTTTAAACAAGATCTACTGGGATAGTATGGTACGTTCTGACCTCAAATCTGTCCTCATAAGTTTTATTTTTTGCATTTCTGTGGACAGGAAGAGAATTGTTTGGTCAGTGGATCCACTTTGCCTCGACTTGGGCACGTGGTTTCATTTTAAATGTGTTCCAGTATTTTTCAGTAGCTTTAATCAAAGGCCCCCATAACTTGCACAAAGTTTCTGAAATGAATGCCACGGAAGCTTTGGCCCTTCTGGTCTGTATGTTGTAGTGAATAGTGAAGAGAAATTTGAATAAGGCAATTCATGCTGATCATGATATAAAATCTGTAATTCTGAATGGCTCTAAAATTAATAACATTAGATATACTGGTGTCTTGCATAAAAATACTCCTTGTGAGAAGTAGCAAACAATTATAGTAGTGGCTTTACTAAAAGATAAAAGAATATAGTAGGTATAACCACACTTAGAAAACTGAGTTGTGTAAGAACATTTATCCCTCCTCCCAGTAGTGCTTTTCATTAAGAAACCAATCAAATACTGGAATTCCCCTTTCCAAGTCCAGTTCACATTTCTTTTGGCTAGAACTCTCTGACTATACGATTTGTACAGTTGAAGGAAAGTCATTAGAGTTGTTGGTTGTTTTCTTGTCAGTTCATAGAATCAGTCAGGACTGGAAAGGACCACAAGGATCATCTAGTTCCAACCCCCCTGCCATGCCCAGGGACACCCTACCCTAGATCAGGCTGGCCAAAGCCCCATCCAGCCTGGCCTTAAACACCTCCAGGGATGGGGCCTCGACCACCTCCCTGGGCAACCTGTTCCAGGCTCTCACCACTCTCACGGTGAAGAACTTCCTCCTCACATCCAGCCTGAACCTACTCATCTCCAGCTTTGCTCCATTCCCCCTAGTCCTATCACTCCCTGATATCCGGAGAAGTCCTCCTCCAGCTTTTTTGTGGGCCCCCTTCAGATACTGAAAGGCCACAAGAAGGTCACCTGGGAGCCTCCTCTTCTCCAGACTGAACAACCCCAACTCTTTCAGTCTGTCCCCACAGGAGAGGTGCTTCAGCCCTCTGATCATCCCAGTGGCCCTTCTCTGGACACGCTCCAGCACGTCCACATCCCTCTTGTAATGGAGGCTCCAGAAATGGATGCAGTACTCCAGGTGGGGTCTCACCAGAGCTGAGTGGAGGGAATCACCTCCCTCGACCTGCTGGCCGCACTTCTCCTAATGGAGCCCAGGATCTGGTTGGTCCTCCAGGCTGCAAGTGCACACTGCTGGCTCACATTGAGCATCTTGTCCACCAGCACCCCCAAGTCCCTCTCCTCAGGGCTGCTCTCCAGCCAGTCACTGCCCAGCTTGGATTTGTGCTTGGGATTGCCTCGACCCAGATGCAGGACCCTGCTCTTGGTCTTGTTGAACCTCATGAGGTTGTCTTGTGCCCTCTCCAGCCTGTCCAGATCCCTCTGGATGGCATCCCTCCGGATGGCATCCCTCCAGTGTGTCTGCTGCATCACACAGCTTGGTGTCGTCAACCAACTTGCTGAAGGTGTACTCAGTGCCACTGTCCGTGTCACCGACAAAGATGTTGAACGAGATTGGTCCCATGACTGATCTCTGAGGGACTCCACTTGTCACTGGTCTCCAATTGGACGTGGACCTGTTGACAGCCACTCTTTCGATGTGGCCATCAAGCCAGTTCTTTTATCCATCTAGTGGTCCACCCATCAAACCCATGTTTCACCAGCTTGGAGACCAGGATGTGGTGCGGGACAGTGTCGAAGGCCTTGCTCAGGTCCAGGTAAATGACATCAGTTGCTCGCCCCTCATCTATGAATGTTGTGACCTATTCATAGAAGGCCACCAGGTTTGTCAGGCAGGATTTGCCCTTGGTGAAGCCTTGTTGGTTGTACCAAATCACCTCTTCACTATTCTTCTGTCCTAGTAGTGTCTCCAGGAGGATCTGCTCCATGATCTTACTGGGCACAGAGGTGAGACTGACTGGCCTGTAGTTCCCTGGCTCCTTCTTCCTACCCTTTTTGAAAATGGGAGTTATGTTTCCCTTTTTCCAGTCCGTGGGAACATCACCAGACTGCCATGACTTTTGGAATATAATAGAGAGTGGTTTAGTTGGTGATTCTGTCATTCCTTTCCCTGAAAGGGCATTTTTAATCCCTACATATTCTTATTCCTCAAGTGTATGTTTCTGGCCTGCTGCATGGCAATCACAGCTAATAGCTGCCTTCAGCAAACCATACTTTCTATTTAACTTTGCCTCTGGAACAAATAGTCAATTTAAGTTTGTATTAAATGTGAGTTTTGGATTGGATTGTACAGCACTCTGTTAATGTGAAAGTTATGACTATATAGCAGTCTTTATAAAGCATACCTCCATAATTCATCACATGTTCTCATTTCTCTGCATTCTGGGTGTATGTTCTGTAAATCACTTCACCTTTTATAGTCTCTATACATTTTAAAATAAATTGAAACCTAAAATTGAAGTGCAAAATAATTTATTCCTTAAAGGAACAATCAGTATTTATTACATTAGCCACTTGGCACTTCCCACTCTTGCCATCCTTGGTCTGTTTTTCCAGCTCAATATTTATGTGTCATTATTAAAGAGAGCAGCCCTCTTGAGATGCTTTCCATAGAACCACCTATGCTCATAATCTGGAATAAAACGTAAAGGAGTAGTATAAGTATACTGTCTGCTTACAGTGTCTTAAGTTCCACATAATAATTGTTCAGGTTTTCTTAATACAGCTTTTCTTAATAAAAAAATCTCAATACAGATTTTCTTAATCAAGTTCACCATAGATGCTTTACCTTTGCCATATGGTTGGAAGGATCCCGTTGTATATTTTCATTATTTAGTATTAGATGGAATGATACTTCATTTTGGTGTTTCCTCTGCTTCCAGGCTAGGTGAGAACCTTTTCTCCAGTAACTGGGATTTTTCTGTTTAGGAGTCTACTGAAAGAAGTGGTCACATTGTAACTGTAACCATGTGATGTTGTGCTCTCAGATTAAGCTCCTCTGGGCGGCAGCTGTCCCTTTTCTATGGCCTGCCTCTTACATGCTTCCTTCTATCCGGCTGAGAACAACAGACTTCTGCAAGTCATTAGTCCTGAGCTGACGGACTAGGTCAGCTGGGTCTTCTCATGAGTCAAGTCTTTTTCACGTGGGTAGCCATGTGATTTCCTCATTCTTAATGTGGTCATGCCAATTTACCACAAACAGTTTGTCTCCAAGTGTGGCAGATTTTTGCCAAAGACCTTCTTCTGAGAATCACAGAAATGTTTCATTGGAGAAGACCTCTAAGATCAAGTCCATCTGTCAACCTAAGACTGTGCCATGCCCACACATTTCCAGGTATGGTGGCTACAGCATCTCTCTGGGCAGCCTGTTCCAATGCCTGACCACTCCTACATGAAAGAAATTTTTTTTAATATCCAATCTAAACTTCCCCTGGTGCAGTTTCAGGTCTCTGTCACGTGATACTAGAGAGAAGACACCGACTCACACCTCACTACAACCTCCTTTCAGGGAGTTGTAGATAGCAATGAGGTCTCCTTCATTCAGTGATGTTTACGGAGTATACATATCTTGCTCCAAATAAGTCCTGATGTTGCATACACCATGATCAAGACCATGGAAACTTGCATCAGCTCATTCAAACTGAGTTGAGTATCAGCTGTATTTCTCATGGGCTGTTTGGCAGGATTTTGCTGCCCTGCAAAGCCAACTCTTTGTGTTTAGGAGATCAGTGTATCAGTGAACACTGAGGCTGCCATGAAGCCTGCATTCACTGCAGGAATGTTGGGCCCTGGCACTTGGCACTTCATGGTCTCAAGATTGATGAATAAGGTGCTGATTGACATTGACTGTACCTCACTGCTGGTAGTTGCTGTTTCACAGTACTCATTAGTTCACTGTTGACAGGAGATTTCACCTCATTGTTTTTCAGCAAGGCTAGTCAATTGAAAAGCCCATAGTGCATCCTATCCCAGTGCCTTTGTGAAATCAGGCTCATCCTCAGGCACTAGTTTCAGAAATCATCAGAAAACCTTCTTGTCAGCCTTGGAGTTGTCTGTGGTTAGCCTCAGGCACAGGATTTATAGTATCTCTCTGTCTCTTTGGAAAGCAGGATAGAAATTTTCTACATTTGGAGTCTTTCTGAGAAATGCAAAGTTTTGTCTCAGACAAAATATTTCTGAAGTCCTCATACCTTTTCTTTATTGTCATCAGAATCAACTTCCTTGCTTGCTAGTGATCTTGATAGATGTCACTACATAGCATTTACCTGTATCAGTCTGTTCAGATCACTAATTGCTGTACACGGACAAATTTTAGCCCTACTTTCTTTAACATCTGATTAAAAGCAGTCTGCCTTTTCTACTGAGATTTCACCATTGTTGCAACCCTCTCTAAGACAGATTATAGAGGTTTGGGGTTTTTTTTTGCGTTATTTGTTTGGCTTTTGGTCCATCATCCAGCTTTGATATTTTTATTCCCCGCTCCAGAAGATTATTCCTCTTTTCTGGAAGTATTATAATATAGTTTTCTTTCAGTACAGCATCTGAGATAGTCTTTTGCAGAGACTTCCAGGGATTTCTTGGTGCTGTAGGAGTCTCCCACCAGATCATATGTAGCTGCTGGTCCATCTCTAGATGATCAGTTCTCCATGTCCTCATAGAATCATAGAATCAACCAGGTTGGAAGAAACCTCTAAGATCATTCAGTACAACCTGCCACCCAGCCCTATCAAGTCAACTAGACCATGTCACCACATGCCTCATCCAGTCTTCTCTTGAACACCACCAGGGACAGCGACTCCACCACCTCCCTGGGCAGCCCATTCCAATGGCAAATCACTCTCTTTGTGAAGAACTTCCTCCTAACATCCAGCCTAGACCTCCCCCAGCACAACTTGAAACTGTGTCCCTTTGGTCTATTGCTGGTTGCCTGGCAGAAGACTGACCCCCACCTGGCTACAGCCTCCTTTCAGGTAGTTGTAGACAGCAATGAAGTCACCCCTGAGCCTCCTCTTCTCCAGGCTAAACAACCCCAGGTCCTTCAACCTGTCCTCATAGGGTTTGTGTTCCAGGCTCCTCAGCAGCTTCATCACCCTTCTCTGGATACGTTCCAGCATCTCAACATCTTTCTTGAATTGAGGAGCCCAGAACTGGATACAGGACTCGAGGTGTGGCCTGACCAGTGTTGAGTACAGCGGAAGAATAACCTCCCTCATCCTACTGGCCACACTGTTCCTGATACAGGCCAGGATGCCATTGTCTCTCTTGGCCACCTGGGCACACTGCTGCCTCATCTTCAGCCTACTGTCTACCAGTACCCCCAGGTCTCTTTCTTCCTGGCTGCTCTCCAGCCACTCTGTCCCCAGCCTGTAGCGCTGCTTGGGGTTGTTGTGGTCCGGCCAGAGTGCAGGACCATGTACTTGACCTTGTTAAATCTCATCCTATTGGTCTCTGCTCACCCATCCAGCCTGTCAAGGTCCCTCGGCAGGGCTCTCCTACCCTCCAACAGATCAACACCTGCTCCTAGCTTTGTGTCATCTGCAAACATACTCATGCTGGACTCAATCCTTTTATCCAGATCATCAGTAAAGATATTGAACAGGACTGGGCCCAGCACTGATCCTTTGGGAACACCACTAGTGACTGGCTGCCAACTGGATGTGGCACCATTCACCACCAGTCTCAGGGCTCGGTCTTCCAGCCAGTTCTTGACCCAGCACAGAGTGTATCTGTCCAAGCCATGAGCTGCCAGCTTTGCCAAGAGCTTGTTGTGGCTAACAGTGTCAAAGGCTTTGCTGAAGTCCAGGTAGACTACATCCACAGCCTTCCCCACATTCACCAGGCGGGTAACCTGATCATAAAAGGAGATCAGGTTGGTGAGACAGGACCTGCCCTTCCTAAACCCATGCTGGCTGGGCCTCATCCCTTGGCCATCCTGTAGATGCTTTGTGATGGCACTCAATACGACCTATTCCATGACCTTGTCTGGCACTGAGGTCAGGCTGACAGGTCTCTAGTTTCCCTGTTCCTCTTTCCGGCCCTTCTTGCAGATGGGTATCACATTGGCCAGCTTCCAGTCTTTGGGGACCTCTCCAGTGAGCCAGGACTGTTGATAAATGATGGAGAGTGGCTTGGCCAGCTCATCTGCCAGCTCTCTCAGCACTGAAGGATGGATCTCATCTGATCCCATGGACTTGAGGGGATCCAAGTGGCTCA
Source organism: Tricholaema leucomelas (assembly GCA_013400475.1). NCBI lineage: Eukaryota > Metazoa > Chordata > Aves > Piciformes > Lybiidae > Tricholaema lacrymosa > Tricholaema leucomelas. The sequence continues at coordinate 30,178 of WAAF01007269.1, read as the reverse complement.
GCAGGTCCCTTACTGCTTCCTCATGGATTAGAGGGGGACTATACTGGTTCCTGACTCCATCTGCCAGTTCAGGAGGTGAGTTGTCTGGGAGACAGCCTGTCTCACTATTGAAGATAGAGGCAAAAAAGATGTTAAGCACCTCTTCTTTTCCTCATCCTTTGTCACTATATTCCCCTCTCCATCTAATAAGGACTAGAGGTTGTCCTTGCCTCTTCTCTTGCTATTAATATACTTATAGAAACATTTTTTATTCTCCTTAACAGCAGTGGCAGCCTAAGTTCTAAATGGGCTTTTGCTTCTCTAATTTTTTTCCTACAAGACTTAGCAACATCCCTGAACTCTTCCTGGGACACCTCCCCTTTTTTCCAAAGGTGATACACTCTCTTTTTTATCTTTAATTCCTTTAGCAGCTCCTTGCCCGTCCAGTTTGGCTTCCTCCCTTGTCGGCTCGTCTTCCGGTACAATGGCACAGCTGCTTCTGTGCCTTCAGGAGTACTTTCTTGAAGTAGGTCCAACCTTCCTGGACCCCTTTGATTTAAAGGCTGTTTCCCAAGGAACTTTCCGAGTTAGTTCTTAAATAGGCTGAAGTCTGCCCTTCGGAAGTCCAGGGTGGAGGTTCTGTTGATGCCCCTCCTGGTTTCTCCATATATTGAAAACTGTATCATGTCATGGTCACTGGACCCCAGGCAGCCTCCAACCAGCACATCCCCCACCAGCCCCTCTCTATTTGTGAGCAGCAGGTCAAGCAGAGCTGCCCTCCTGGTAGTCTCATGTAACAGCTAAGATAAGAAGTTGTCCACACACTGTAGGAACCTTTTAGACACCTCTCCTATGGGGACAGACTGAAAGAGTTGGGGCTGTTCAGTCTGGAGAAGAGGAGGCTCCCAGGTAACCTTCTTGTGGCCTTTCAGTATCTGAAGGGGGCCCACAAAAAAGCTGGAGAAGGACTTCTCCGGATATCAGGGAGTGATAGGACTAGGGGGAATGGAGCAAAGCTGGAGATGGGTAGGTTCAGGCTGGATGTGAGGAGGAAGTTCTTCACCGTGAGAGTGGTGAGAGCCTGGAATGGGTTGCTCAGGGAGGTGGTTGAGGCCCCATCCCTGGAGGTGTTTAAGGCCAGGCTGGATGGGGCTCTGTCCAGTCTGATCTAGGGTAGGGTGTCCCTGGGCATGGCAGGGGGCTTGAAACTAGATGATCCTTATGGTCCCTTCCAACCCTAACTGATTCTATGATTCTTCTCTGCAATATTAAAGTCCCAGCAGATGTCTGACAGGTTAAAGTGGCCCACAAGAACGAGGGCAGGTGATCTTGAGGCAGCCTCCAGTTGCTTAAAGAATAATAAGTCAATCTCTTTTTCCTGGTTGGGTGGTCTATAACAGACTCCAACCAGGATGTCAGCCCTGTTGGCCTTTCCCTTAATTCTCACCCATAGGGAATCAACTTGATCATCCTTAATCTCTACCTCCATGATATCCAGAGCATCCCTAATATACGGGGCCACTCCTCCACCCCTTCTCCCTTGCCAGTCTCTCCTGAAGAGCCTGTAGCCATTGATTGCAGCACTCCAGTTGTGTGAGTTGTCCCACCACATTTCTTTCTCTTTTGCTTTCTGCTTTGCATCAGTCAGCAGAATAAATCTTCTCTGTCTGTGCTTTCTAGCTGCCCTCTTTCTCCCCTTTACCAAATACAAATGAAACCTCATTTTTAAAGTTCATGCAATCTACTATTTCAGGAGATTGTGCTTACCTTCCTTGTCATATTTCTTCTTCTTCTTTTTTTTTTTTTTTAATTTTAGGCTGTTCCAGGACATTGGTTCTGGACTTCTCAGTAGCTCCAGTAGAATTTGTGTAAGATGAGAGTGTCAGAGCCACCATAAAGCATAGTTCAAGTACTGCAATTCTAGCTGGTCTAACAGGGCAACAGCTGCTGGGGCTTTTTTTATATGATGGTAAATTCGAAGGTGTTCCTAGGTCTTTTGATTTGAGGTGGAACTTCATACTATGTATCTGTAGAATTATGAGATCCTGCAAATGGTACCATTCATGTGCCACATAGATTTCCAGTGCTACACTTGAATTTATCTAAGTTCACTTCATAATACTTAGCAGCTGGTCATTGTGGAGACAAGGCTGAGAGGGAATCCTATCAACAACTATAAACTTCTGAGAGATGGCAGTCAAGATGAAGGTGCCAGTCTTTTTGGTGGTGCCCTGTGAGTAGGACAAGCAACAGTGGGTACAAGCTGGAGCACAGGAGATTTCACCTCAACATGAGGAGACACTTCTTTATTATGAGGGTGACAGAGTGCTGAAACGGGCTGCCCACAGAGATTGCAGTCTTCTCCTCTGGAGACTTTCACAACTTGCTGGGATGCATTCTGTGTGACCTGCGGTAGATTATCCTGCTCTGGCAGTGGGGTTGAACTTGATCTCTGGAGGTCCCTTCCAACCTCTAACATTCTGTGACCTCTAAAAATTTTGCCAGCTGCTCACCTTTATCTGGAGTTGAGGTCCATTGTTTTCCTGGAAAGCCATGAATGCAAGCCACTAATAAATGAGGAGAACTGAAACAGATGCCCCAAAATCAAAATGAATTGGTTTTATGCACAGCATTAACAAGGCATTTTATTTTGCTGCTGTCTTCACTTGACCTGGTGGCTTTGATATCAGTTGCTGTTGATACCGATGTAGAAATCATTAACAAGCCTGCAGCTTGCTGGGCTTTAGCTTGAATGGTACATGTCACTAGGTGTGAAAATAAAATGATTTGTAAGCAGTCATTTTTAGAAAATAAAATAATTTTAAGACTAGACCAATAAGAAGACTAATAATTGTAGCCATTTAATCAGTACTGTCTTTAAAAATAGACATTAAGACTTTCCCAAATCAGAATTTGTTTCAGATGAGATACTTAGAAAATCTTTGTCGTGTTATGTGTGTCCAAGGGAACAAATCAAACATGTTGGTGACCAACATAAATACAGAATTAAATCTGTGCACCAAAACAAACTGTACCAAAGCAGCATTCATGTTCCCAGGAAAATGAAGGAAGCTCTCCAAGGGCAACTAATTTGCAATACAGAGCAAATGAAATAAAATTTGCTAAAGTATTTACTGTGATGGAAGGGTGAAAGGAATACTTACCAATTCCCCTGGATTACAAAGTAGGAATTGAAATTATTTCAATGGCTTTGCTGTTTTACTGGCTGAGTATCTAACATGACATAAGCCCATAAGCTATCATTCATCCAACTACTTCTTCTAGAAGTTGATGAAAAACTCTTGTGTGATACCTCCATGCATCAGATAGACTTCTGGTGAAGATAGGAGAGTCAGTATTTATTTACATAGCAGCACATCTCATTCTTCTTGCACTATCTCTAGTTTAGGCTGTAATGTCTTTTTAAAAGTACAGTAAACTCCAATAACTGTATCAACACCGGTTTACATCAGACAAACCTATAGTTCAGTGTGGTTTACTTTCATTCTTTAGCTTATTGTTGTTATAGTTGAACAAGGAAAGTTTTAATTATTGATGCTGTGATCAAATCTTATGGTGCCAGTAAAAGGTAGAGCTTTATTTCTGCTCTTCATGGCACTCTGTATGCAAGCTCAGCTATCAGATGAGGAATCTGCATTAAGGTCATTGAAGATCTCTGCAAGTAAACAGAAACATTGATTTTTTTTTTTTAATTTTTTTTTTTTTTTAAAGGAAATAGCATTAGGGAGGCTGAGTTCTAACTATTGATTCACAGTCTAATCCTTGTAATGTATTAACAGTCAATAGAGAACTTGAAATTAAACAGAGCTGTTCAAACTTTTATTTAATGAATGTTATAACAACACTGCGTAAAATGAAATGTGATTAATCTGACAGCTATTAACATTGATGGCATGGTCATAGAATCAACCAGGTTGGAAGAGACCTCCAGGACCATCCAGTCCAACCTATCACCCAGCCCTATCCACTCATCTAGACCATGGCACTAAGAGCCTCATCCAATCTTCTTGAACGCCTCCAGGGACGGTGACTCCACCACCTCCCTGTGCAGCCCATTCCAATGGCAAATCACTCTCTCTGTGAAGAACTTCCTCCTAATATTCAGCCTAGACTTCCCCTGGCACAACTTGAGACTGTGTCCCCTTGTTCTATTGCTATTGCTGGTTGCCTGGAAGAAGAGACCAACCCCACCTGGCTACAACCTCCCTTCAGGTAGTTGTAGACAGCAATGAGGTCACCCCTGAGCCTCCTCTTCTCCAGGCTAAATAACCCCAGCTCCCTCAGCCTCTCCTCATAGGGTTTGTGTTCCAGGCCCCTCAGCAGCTTTATCGCCCTTCTCTGGATACGTTCAAGCATCTCAACATCTTTCTTGAATTGAGGGGCCTAGAACTGGACACAGTACTCAAGGTGTGGCCTGACCAGTGCTGAGTACAGGGGCAGAGTAACTTCCCTCGTCCTACTGGCCACACTGTTCCTGATACATGCCATTGTCTCTCTTGGCCACCTGGGCACACTGCTGGCTCATGTTCAGCTACTATCTACCAGTACCCCCGGGTCCCTTTCTTCCTGGCTGCTCTCCAGCCACTCTGTCCCCAGCCTGTAGCGCTGCTTGGGGTTGCTGTGGCCAAAGTGCAGAACCCTGCACTTGGCCTTATTAAATCTCGTCCCATTGGCCTCTGCTCGCCCATCCAGCCTGTTTAGGTCCTTTCAAAGTAACTGCCTGACTCCCTTTGGTCCTGACCAGGGCAGGATTTTTCTGTCTGAATCAGAAAAAGAAAAAAAATCAGTGTTTGATGTAGCTCCATTAAAAGTTAAACATTTTTCAAAACTATCACACTAAAATGTCCAGAGTATAATGTGAGTGGCCATTGACATTGGTGGACAGATTTCTCCTCTAAGGTTTCTCCCCAGATTGTAGCTCTCTGAACAATATTTTTTATTATATGAAACATTAAACATCAGAAAGGCAGGATTGCTGACAGCAGAGTAATATTGAAGACGTCTGTCTGATTCATAGATAACATTAGATTTGCTTTTGCAGAAGTCAGACAATGTCAGATCATACAAGAATCAGTTTAGATTGGAGGACTTTGCAGATTTAACTCCAGGGCATCATTATTTACATCACGTGGCAACATAAATGTGATCTCTGTTCACATCTTTGATTTGAAGAAGCTCCACATGTTGGTGTACATCTCTGGAGATCTGCAAACTGAACCCTGCAGAATGTGCTCAAATTCCCAATTCTTCCTTGTGTTTATATTATTCTCAGAGTATTTCTGTAATCCCCACTTAGTTTCTGTGGTGTTCATGTATGTAATCATTTTGACAGTTTCAGACAGGTGAAAATCATCTGTATCTCTTTTCATGCCATACAGACTTTCCTGCCTTACTCCACTTCAGAGAAACTGTGTGAGCAGAAGACAAATTAGGGTCTGTTTAACTTGTTACTCAATGTGCTGGGCTTTTGTGCAGAAGCAACTGTGTAACATACCCTTTTTGGACCTCATCTTTGCTAAGAGTATTTTCCTCTTCTGCAACCATCACATTCTCTTTGCGTTGCATTTTTTTTTTTCATACAATGTTGAGTATTTGTGTGGTATTTCATAGGCAGAGCTACATACATGGAAAGCAAATTATTCTAGACAAACTTAGGTACGTTTTCATTTTAAAGGACATAGTAAAAAGTTGTAGAGCTCAGAGAATAGATGACCAAAGATGATAGCTGAGAGTACAGAGTGTAGACATTTTGGAAAAAGAAAAGAATTGCTGGATAATTACAGGTCAGAATATTTCTAACATATATTTCTTGGACAATACTGATATTGAAGTCGGTCATTTTCTTCTCATTTTTCTATGAACAGTGAGGGTAAGGAAGAAGTGGAAGAAGTAAGGACAATTTCTATGTTTTATTGCAAAGTCCTGGGCTCCTAGCAGTCCTTTTATGCCAAGCTAACACATCATAAGAAAAACCACACAGAAACCACCTTTTAACAGAGAAATGGAGAACTTCAGTCACGGGTTTTGTTGTCATTTCAGAGAGTGTTCTAAAAGTGCTTTCTACTCAGGATTAAAGAATTTTAAAATTGTCATGAAGTGGATCTGTCATCCTTCAATCTGCTTTAGGAGTCACCTCGAGAAAGGAAAGTGCTCCAAGACATTTGCTACCTTACATCCTAGCAAATATCATGAGGAAGTCCATCTAATAACAGGCATTGGAGAAAGGTCATACAGCTGACCTGTAGACAAGGTGAATAACCCCAGGTGAAACAGTGCTCTGCTTTAGGAAGCAGACTGGTTAACAATCCCTTTTAGTCACCATTCACTAGCTGTGCAGCCACATTTCAGTGGTTTACCTCCTATATCTGGAAATAGCTTCCCTTCCTCAGCTCTTTGTAGTTTAATGAGATATAAGTACCCCTCTGAAATGTTTTAATCCAGGTTGAATGGGGCTTTGAGCAACCTGATCTAGTGGAAGGTGTCCCTGTGCATGACAGGAGAGTTGGAACTAGATGATCTCTAAAGTCCTTTCCAATCCAAGCTATTCCTTGTTGTATATACTGTGGCCAGCAGCAACAGGGATGTGAGCCTGTACTCAGCACTGGTGAGGCCACACCTTGAATGCTGAGGGGAGACCTCATGACTCTCTACAACTACATGAAGGGCAGTTGGAGCTGGGAGGGGGGCAGCCTCTTCTCATTGTCAAGCAACAGGACTAGAGGAAATGGTTTCAAGCTGCACCAAGGGAGGTTCAGGCTGGATATTAGGAAATATTTCTTCCTTTAAAGGTTCCCAGACATTGGAATGGTCTGCCCGATGAGCAGTGCTGGAGTCACCATCCCTGGAGGTGTTCAAACAGCTTGTGAAACTGGTGTTTAGGGACGTGGTTTAGTGTTAACTGGTTGACGATTGGACTGGATGACGTTTGAGATCTCTTCCAACTGGATACATTCTGTGATTCTGTGATCTATGATTCTTAAAATTCTTTTCTGTTTTTTAAGATCGTGTGCATCAGGTCTGTGGTCTGTGTGTCTTGTAGAGCTCTGGGGGTGAATCAACATCACTTGGTAAGAAAGACCAATCTTACTACTACTGCTTTGCAGACTACTGCAGAATCTGCGCAGTGAGCAGAAGAGGAATTTCATGAAGACAGCAAGCACAGTTTTGCAGTTAAGACAGTAGAAAGCTGCCCCACAGATATGGGGACTCTTCCTATATAGAACATCAGCTCGTGCTACAGGATTCACCTGTAATCTAAACAAGGAATCAGATCATGCTACTGACTTTTCAGGTGGCCACCTTTAAAGTCAGGGTTATAGTTTTGGGAACAACCGATCAGATCACATCGGATGGATGAGCAGGATGATGAGGCAGAATGGCTTCTTGGCAAGCTGGCAGAAGGTACAAAACTGGGAAGACTGTGTGTGCTGCTGATCAGGGCAACCACAACAAAGTGGAGAAATGGATCAGTAGAAATCTCACAAAATTTCATGAAAGGAAAGAATATATTTACAAACAAGTGAGGTCTTGTGAAGTTTAGGAGACAAATCAGTAGTGTGAAAAACACTGTCGGTAGTGAGCAAACCACTGCCATTTCTTTCAGAAAGGAAATTCACTGCAACACTGGTGAGTTCTGGAGGCCTGTCTGAAAGTTTCAATGTGGTTTGTGCCCTTGCTTTAGATTTCCTAGATTTTAGATCACACATTAGTGTCCAATACCTGCAGGTCTCTTGTCCTATCTCTTCAGGTACATGTATGAATAATGGTCTTATTTCATTTTCTTTTGACATTTCTTTAGTTATTATTTCATCAAGATGGTCTGGAAAGTCTCCCTTTTCAGATTTCCAATGACAATACAGAGATTGTAGCAAAAATGTAAGATTCTTTAAATTTAGAGCAGGCATCTCCAGGAAAGCCAGACCACAGACAGGTTGCAAAGACTGCTGCTGAGTAGTGTTTAAAAACACTAAGCAAAAATAAGTTGGATGTAAGCTCTTTCTAGATTGTTTTAAGGTCTTTCTAGATTGTTTTCATCTAGCTGTAAAATAATAGTGAGTCAGCAAGGAAAAAGAAATCTTCTATATAATGAAAAACCTTTACAATATTTTTCAGTTCTGATCCTGGGAAAATAAACCCTCTATCCTGGACAAAAAATTAATAGAAAATGGCCTATTAGTGTCTTTATAGTTCAAGACTCCACAGTTCAGTGATTTATATTTTCAATTTAATGATAACAAGCGATGTTAAGAAATAAGTGGGAATGCAGGTATGACCTTGCTTGAGCAGACTGTATAAAATTCAATGTAGCAAAGATTGTCTATTGAAAACCATGAAGTAGTAAAATGTCTTTTGCATTGTGCAGATTGCCAACTATGTCAATACAAGATAATGGCTTAGGCAAATTACACAACTAAAGAATTAGAAATGTAACTGGAAAAAAGGAAACATAATAACAGGTTTGTGGCAAGAACTCTTTATGTGATAAAACTAATTTGTAATTTGAGCTTTAAAGCAGAACACAAATGTACTGAAGCACTTGAAATGCAACATGTAGTATAGCTTAAAAGAAGTGTGAGGACAAAAACTTAGTCTGACAGCAGCCTAGACAAAGACAAAGAAACTCTCATTGGGCATAGAGCTAAACATTGTACTCTTAAGAAAATAAGGAACTGCTGAAGTTCATGGGAGAGAAAATAACAAATAGTTCAAGGATTCAAAGAATCATAGAATGCTAGAGGTTGGAAGGGCCTCCTGCTCATCTTTAAATGCAACTTTTCTGTGTTGCTCTTCAATTCCATAAGAGTGTTATTATTTTATTGCCTTTTTTAAAGAAGTAAAATAATCAAATCTGTCTGCTCATAAACAAAAACATAGACACCAAGGTTGAGAGCTTGCTTGGAGCCTAGGTAGGTGGTTGTTTGTAGAATACAGCATGGACATACCCCTGTACGGCAAGGATATTAGAAGGATATTAGATGTTTCTGTTATGATTCCTTTCCTTTATGTTTTTCCATCCATGTGTAGCTTCCAAAAGTATTAAGCAGAATAGCTCAGAGGGATGTTATTGTAGGTCATTTTAGTGATCATGAAGACTGATGAAGCAGGTGTGGAACACTTTACAATATATTGTCTATTGAATTGTGTTCTCTTCCCAGTGAAAGTATAGCTACTCCTCTTCAGACCCAGTTTGCTGGTCCACTATGCCTGTATGAGGATTTTGCCCTTGATAAAAGGGCTTCTGATGAGATAGTAAGCATTTTCCATTGAGTAAAACCAAGTAAAACGTGCTAATTCTGTGGAACTTGTGAGGTGTGTAGTCATATCCAAGTAGCTAACTGAAAGGAAATTTCTCTGAGTAACCAAATTTCCGCTGATATTGGGTACTCTGTTAGAAAATTACCTCAGGGATCGAAGAAAGGTTGATGACAGTGGTTCATGTGATTTCTTACAAGCAGTACTGACTTTTTTTTGGTCAATTTCCCTCTCATTTACACCTTTATGTTGGGAAGATGATGATCTAAGCCATTCAGTGCAACCATGTTTCATAGAAGTTAGATCTGTTTTTTCTAAAGGGTAATTCCTCTCTTGGTAGAGCTCTTCATAAAAATATAAATTCATTAATTTGTTAAAATACCCTAATGTCCTGGCACAAGTGCAAGAGAGTGTGATTATTCTTGAGTTATTAAGAGAGGGATCATTTAGATGCAGAAGTTCACACTGCTTCATTGAAACACTGTGTAAAACGATTGTTGAAATAGGTTTTTGGTCTATTAGCCTTCTCACTAATCTTTTGGGGGAACTCATTAACATGCTTGAATGATAAAAGGCATAAAGATAGCTTTCATCAAGTGAAATTGTTAGTGGTGCATATTATGCATGAGATGCATTGTAAGTTGTGTTTATTATGTGAGAAACCTTGTAATAGCATCCAGTGCACTGCATAAATCATTTCATCCTTGGGAGATGAAAAATGCAGAGAAATTTAATTCTGGGTCAGTTCTTCAACAAGATAAATCAATGGATTCTATAAAAATCTTTCCTTGTACTATTCTTTGGCCTTCTGCTTATAAAGTATGAATGATGTACTCCCTCCCTGTTAGCTACACCACAGCTCCTCAAATACAGGGCTTGAGTGAAGAGCAGCAGCATGGAAATGCTTTGGCCTGTGTCTTTTAAGTCAGGTAGAAATAGTTAATCACATGTCAGAAGCAAGCTTTAGGCTATGATTAATCCCATGTGTTGAGAATTACCTTTCAAGAAATTGTTTAAGAAAGGGCATGAGTCTTCTGAATGAAGATGAGGCTGCTTGCCGGAGAAGAATATTTTAAGCCTCCTGTTGGTTGAATAGATACCTCGAGAGAACTCAGCTAAATATGTTTGAATGAATTGCTGTTCAGTGAATGAGACCTTTTCAGATGACTTTTATCCCAATTTGAAATCTGATAATGTATCTTGGAAAGATGAAAATACTTGGGAGTGTTATATGTGGCAGGGAATACAGAACATCACAAATTTCTGTTCAAGCATATTTTTCTATATTTACTGTATTTCACCAGTGCATTTGTAATGAAATGATACTCTATCAGATTTCTTCTTGTCAGTATTTGTTTGGTGTTAAATTGCTAAGAGAAACTTCTAATATTAGAGTTCTCAAATTACTTTTTTTTTAGTGCAAGCAAGTCTGCCTACAAACTGTTCTTAAAGCCTTTATTTACTGTGCTGATCAATCTAATAAGTAGTCCATGTCTAAGTTAGAATCTAAAGTGATTTTTTTTTCCCTTAAATATAAACTTCCCCTGTCTCAGGAAGTTGCCTTTTTTCCATGTGAAGAATAATTTTGGTAATTATCAATAACTATTATGAAGAATTATCAAGTAAAAGCAGGTAACTGTGTTGTATTATGTATTAGTGGATACCTTACAAACAGGCACAAAGGTCTTCAGCCCTAGTGAAAAAGCTATAAAGCAAGTAGGATAAGGCAGGAGAAAGAAGTTTGGGCAAAGTTTTCAATAGTTTCAGTAGTTCTGAAGTTTTTTCTCATGGGAAAAATGCAGAGTGGTTTACCTAAAAATCTTTGTTACACAGACAGATTGTACAATTCTGATTAACACCATTTCATCCCACTTCTTCCTCAGGACTGACATTGTTTTGTTTGTTGTTCTATTCAGTGAAGGGGACAAGATGTTTCTTAATTGCTTGTGATGCAATCAACAGGCATCTTTTGCTTACCCAATGTGTAGAACTAAAGAAAGAAAAATATACCTATCTACTTTTTATTTCCTTTGTTCACTATTTCTGGCCCACTGGAATGTGTTTGAAACCACTGTGTAAATAATGAACAGTAGTTAATAATGAAAATTGTGCAACTTTTGCTACTGATGGTATAAAGTTTGCACAGGGGAAACATGAAGCAGAGATTAAATGGAACAACAAACAAAACAATGCCAGTCTTGAGGAAAAAGCGGGATGAAATGATGTTAATCAGATTTGTGCAATCTGTCTGCGTAACAAATACTTTCAGGTAAATCACTCTGTGTTTTTCCCATGAGAAAAAGCTTCAGAACTACTGAAACTATTGAAAACTTTGCCCAAACTTCTTTCTGCTACTGCTCTTTTAGCAGTAGCAAGGTCAAGACTGCACTGTAGCCTTTGAACTCTTAAAGTATATCAAGCTGTTTATGGTTTTATGTTCACAAAATGGAAAAGAGGTAAGCAGCAGGGAAGTGCCAAATGACCTCCATCTTCAGTTCAGCATGAATGTAATTGATGGTCTCCTTTAACCGTATTTCAAAAATAGCAAACCACATTTTAAATTTATTTCAAAACAAAGCTACGTAGCCTTGGCTCAGCATTTCATTTTGTAGATGGAAAAGGACAGATATTGGACTACCATATATGCGAATGAGACACTTCAGAGTCTATTTACAGTACTTTCTTTTGATAACTTCTATCACTCTGCCTTTTTTTTTAAGTACCTTTACTCTACAGCTCACCTTTCATTTCTGAGTTTTCCTTTTACATCATTGTGTTCTAAATTTCCCTAGTTTTATATCAATAACTTGGCACAGACAGAAGTAGTCTAAATTGAGGGACAATTACAGGTAACATATTGCAGTTCAAAAAATACTAAAGTCTTAACTCTAATTTCAAGCTCTTTGGTCTCTTTCATGTTATTAACATTAACTCTCAGTAATGTTTTAATAGCTATGGAGACCAACTCCTTTGATCTCAACTTCGTAAAGATCCGTTTATTCCAAGAATAGCAGATAGAACAAGGAAGCCTATAAAGGGTCATATTACTGTTGCAGAAAGTGATGCCTAAGTTCCAATCCATAAATAAAATAGAGAAAATGGATATGAACATTAAAAGAAAATATAACTTAGATTAGCAACAAGAGCTGCATTATTAAACTTCATTTGTGAAACTGTAAAGATTGTTCCCTGCTTCGTATTGATTACTGAATGCATTTCATTACCATGTACCAAACTATGAGGATTTATACTCACCAGTGTAATAAGGTAAAGCCTTAACATCTCAGTGCAGTGAATAAATGCTTTAATTAAAATTAATAAGAAGCAAGTCTTTCTTTAGTATGTTGCATATTTTATGTTGTCAAAGTTTTGGATGTACTTAAGATACTTGCGTATTTGTTCAAAGAGAGGCAGTCCTTGCCTAAAGAGCATATTTAACTGGAGGGAGGATAAAAATAATGCTTTTGTTGTGTAATGTCACTGGTGAGAAGTATGTCCTAGTTCTGACAGAAATGGTACGCCTCTGAACCCTATACCATTAGATGTTTGCTTGTTTGTTTGGGGTTTTTTTATGTAAAATTTATAGTAGGAGCCAGACAAACAGTATTTTGAAACAAAGAACCTGAATGCTCCAAATCAAGAAAAGCTGTGTTATTGAAAACAAAAAAATGATCTTTTATTAGTATGAAATTCAGTTTAATTTATATACATTTATATTATTTTGTCTGACTGGGAAGTATTACTTTCATGAGGCTGAGAGCTGGAATCAAAGTAGAAGTAATCAATGGGCCCGATACAGAAAATGCTGAATCCTAGAGCTGAACAATGGGAAGGCTGTTAGATAGCGTTGTCTTTTCTTAGGCCAACAAGCGTACTCTCAGATGAAACTCAAAGGTTAAGAACTCTGAGTTAAAAAAGGCCACAAAACCCTCAAAATCCTAAACCAAACATGGAGGCAGTTGCTGGCTGTAGCTGAAGAGTTTTTGACTCTGTAGCAAGTAGTTTCTCTGTTTCACTTGTATGTGCAGGAAGTGGTGGTGGTGGGGAATTACAGTTCAAGTGAGGTGATTGATTTGTTTAAAATCCTTTTTCTCTGTGCCCTGTATCTTTTAAGGGAAAAAAATAATGGTTTGCTGTCTGCTGGTTTTGGGCTGCAGTGATGCAGCTTTGGCAGGATCCTGAAGCTGTAGTAACATCGAGTACATCAGCGTTAACCACTGAAACTTTGGCAATGCAGAGTCTCTGTGGAAGAACAGTAAGAGTATATAGTTCTGGGGAGAGAGAAAGACAGAGGAAAAATACATCTGTTTCCAAAAGGCTGTCTGAGACAGAAAAATGTATACAGCACTGGTCATGGAACATTAGAAAATGTAGCTATAGATTATGATATAGATGTCATAATCTGTGCCATCAATGGCACTATTGCCTGGCTGGGAGATGTAAAATCAAAGCCGTGAAGTTTATAGGTTATTACAGGTTAAGCAAATCCAGGATATCTCCTTTAATATAAATTATGAAAGAGTGCTTGGCTTTTCTGCAGAATATATGATGAGGAAATGTGATGCATGTGACAGTGTCTTATGGGAAGGGACTCTTTCATGTTTTTAGAGCCCTGTGGGACAACAGCTGTTTTGCTTTCTGAATTTCTGAGGTGTTAATAAGACATAAATTTTCTGTGTTTATCCCAGCGATCTTGCCTTTGTTCTGTTTCCTTTAAGCTAAAAGAAACCACTGTTGACTGAAGACGGTTTCCCACTGCTTATGGCAATCACAGTTTGATGAAAAACTTCTTAATACTCCTGTTGTTAACATTTCTGCTCTGAGTGTGGAAAGGAATAAATATTTTTAAAATGAACAAACAAACAAACCACTTCCAGAGTGCTTCCAAGGGTTTTTTGTTTGATTGGTTTTTTGAATGCTTGAGCCAGCACTGTTTGGCTAAGACTTTGTCTGACAAGTGTCAGTGCAGTCACTGTTCTCAGTGTGAATTTCAGATTTGAGTCTAAATAGCTAAAGTTTCTTGTATCCTGGTATTAGCTCTTCTTAACCTGTCAGATTAGGAAGATCAAGCCTTGTTGGACCCAGACAGTTGAACTTGGATGCATTTCAGCTGAGCCCTGAAAGGCAGTTGGAAAAATCCAGGTTCAGTTTGAAAGAGCTTCTAACTTCTGACTAGAGCTCTATCTCACAAGCAATGGCACTGCATGTTGCTTACCTTCAAAAAATCCATTGGGAACACTATAATTTTGATTTTATATCTGTCTTGACATTGGTATCGCCTAGTTTTGCTGGGGGAAGTATATTTATTTCATAATTCATATCTAAGTTTTCTTATGTATTATCTGCCTGAGGCTGACCTGGTATTATTCCTGGGCAGAGACCAATATAGTGAGATTTGTAGGACTGTTCTCTGGAGTTTTTTGACTTTGTGCCTGAAAATTAATTTACCTTGTGGTATTAGCTGCCTTTCAGAGTATGTCAGCTTTCTCTTGAAAAACAGGAAAAAAATCAGAGCACTACCTGTTACTGTTACTAAGGGACACCAGACAGAGGGGCAGGACAGGATCTCCTATTTTTCTTACTGTAAGGAACTATTAAAAGCAGCTACTCATAAAGCTTTAATTAACTCTTGAAATTGAACAAACTAGTCCCAGCCTTCTGCTGGAACTGTTGAAGATCTTGTTAAATATCAAGTATTTGCTGAAGCAGCAAACGAAAATGCCTGTGAGATTTGGGCAGTCACTTAGGAGCCAGGCCCAAGCGTGCAGGGTTGGGCTTTTTATCAGTGTTTGTTCATGTGTTCGCAGGGACTGGAAGTCAGCCCTTCTGTGGCAGCCTGGAGCTGGCAAATCCCTGGCCCATAGGAGCATTAGTCTAAGACTTAGGATCCAACTAGACAATATTCTGTATGCAGTTCTCACTATTTTACAAAGCTGCTCCAGTGGCCTAAATACTTTCTTAATTTGTCTCTGAGCACACTGTTAGCATCATGTTAACATGTTTAATCATGTAACAGGTTTAATGTTATGTGTTTATATATTTTGGCTGTTAAAAAACCTTCCAATTTTAACTGTTGCCTTTAGTTATTATTTACTGCCATTTTCCTTCCTTCTGAAAAAGCAATAAAACTAATTGCTTTGACTTTGATGTGTCAAAGACCAGACCATGGGCAGCTATTACAGCTCCTTTGACATGAGTAATTTTTTGCAGGAGGGTTTGCTTACTGTATTTTGGAGTTTCCCTTGGTGTTCTAGGTCTTACTGCTCACTGGCAGTGAACAGCTCGGAGGAAGAGAGATCCACATTTGTGTTAAGCGGTGGCTGACTGCCTCCTCAAACACAAAGTCACACATGTTATTTAAGTGAGTGCAATCACTGAAACGTATAATCCAGTTTTGTCTCTTACTCCTCTCCTGCAATAAATTGTCATAGTTCATTTTACGTTGCTTTAAAATACCCTGTTAATCAGGTTTTACTGTATTTAAATGTAGTCTAGTGATTTCATTAGCTGTATCTTCATTGTATTATGAGACAGTACTTGAATCTACCCTGCCTGTACATTGCCTTGTTTTGAGTTCTTCTGGCATATGCTAAATTAGCTCATCACTATTGTGAACTGCATCAGCCTTTTAAATTTTTGTCCAAACAGGACTCTGCATCTCCTTACCAATCCTTACTGCATTCTTCTTATCCCCTTGCTGTTTCTGCTCCTGTGGTTTTGCAAGAATGCTTCTGGGTTTATAACAATGTTCTAATTATCTCTGTATTCTGTTCTAGTCTCCAGCATTTGCCTGCATTCTGAATAGCTTTGCACTGGCATCCTTGCTTTTGTAGGATTCTGTTACATTACTACAGCACTGCTTCATTTGCTTCAGTTTTGCAGGGCAGTGGGTGTAGATCTGAGTGCTGTCAAAATGCTTGTGATTGACTTCTATATTTAGTCTCCGGTTTAGTCTCAAGTTTCCATAGTTTCATAGTCTCTTCGTAGATGATTTAATTAACTGTAATGGAAGCTGAGTCGCGTCTTTTTAATGGACTTATTAGTAAGGATAAAGCAGTTCATATAAGCAGCTTTGTTGAATTCATATTATCTTGATTTATGATTAGTATTCTAGGCTCATTCATTGAGACAGATGTTTGGATCTATTGATGAAGTTCTGAAAAACAACTCTTTACACTGATACAGACTTTCTGAAAGTAATGAAATAGTAACTGGGATTGAAATGTGGCATTTAAGCTATTGGGTAAACAAGAGGATCAGTAGAAATTGCAGTAAACTGCTCTGTACTCTGTCTGTGGAGTGTGTTCAGTCCAAAATACTTTTATTATTTAAAGAGTTATGGATTTTAAAAACTATTGACCATATGACATTATGTAATAATTCAGTCTAAATGACCTGCATTCTGAATATATTTCCATTGTGAGAATCTCATGCCAATCTACTAAAAACATGAAACAAGCACAGTGAATATATATATATATGTGTGTGTGTTTTAAAAATTAAAAGTAAGTCATTCACACTCTGCTGAGGAGAATTGGGGTAGGCAGTATTTTATTAGAACAAATAAATATGCAATATGTCAAACATGTAAAGAATAATAATTTATGTTGATGATGGATACTGCTTTTTTTGATTGCTAGCTAAATTATCACTTGTTTTATTAGAAGTCAGTTAAGTGAACATTTAGAATTGGTTCTTCTCTGCTTAGAGGTTGAGTGATGTGGTCATGCACAAAATAGATATGCGTGGCTGGGGTTGAGGAGGGCATATGATGCTGGTGTAGCTTTTGCTTTGAACTCTTGACAGCTGAGAGAGAATCTCATTGTGCTTCAGACAGTTGCCTAGTGTTTTATACAGAAGTGTGGTATTTCACAACATCGCTTGTGAGCGTCAACTGGCTATTCTGCAGTTCTCACAGAGAAAGAAGAGTTGTGAAGCATTTTTGTGTCACAGCTCCAAACTATACCTTTGCAGTTGTTTGCACATCTGCAGCCAGACACTGTGCAGTGAATGTTCATCTTTCACAATATTTATGTCAACTAACATTAGTGCTGGGAAATGGGATGGTCTCCACACAAACCTCTCTAACATGCTGATAGGCATAATGGATACAGGTGCCGAACTTCTTTACCAGATGCCTACTCAACTTTGGGATCCTTATTTCTTTTGAGTCTGGTAGTTTGGTCTGCAATTGGAAACACTATTACAAGTATACTCCAGTGACATTGGAGAAAATGGACTTTACTTGCAGTTTACTATTTCCAAAACTCATTGTTTTCCCCTTCTCATTACCTGTTTCTGTGTTCCTGGCAGCGTATGTGCTCTGTTCTTCAGACAATTTTTCTTCATATTTTTCCCAGTTATTACTGCTGACTTTTGTTTTTCCCTTGCAGCTTTTCTTCATGATGTTTTGTACCACTTCACTGGATGAATCTCTTGGATAAAGAAAGAACATGTTCCTGTGCCCTCTATAACCTGGCCCCAGGCAGCAGAAAGGCTCATACATCCCACATGGAGCTTTATGACTTCAGGTAAGAAAGAAGTAATTGAAGCAGGTGAATTTTAAGATAACTGTTTATATGCAAATGTATTAGTGGAAGTCTGTGATTCAAATGTCTGTGGGATAAATTACAGACAAAGCATTTCTCAGTTAAAAATTAATGAGAAAGGACTTGAAAATACATCATGAAGTAACTGGTAAAGTAAATCTCAAAGTACTGTAAAGCAGTTTGAAATGTAACACTTTTTTCCCCCCTTATTGTTATTGTGTCTGATTTTAATTATTGATTTTATATTATTTTTTTTGAGTCAGTTGTTTTTAGTATCTCCCTCTTTAGCTTTTTGATAAACTCTTCTAAGGTATGCTGGTTTTTTTGGGTGTTTTAATATCCTAAAACTCCTATCACAGGACTTTCTACTGGACTGGCAATGAATGCAGTTCTTTGACTGCTCTGGCAGAGGGGTTACTTCTCCAATTTCCTCTTCTTGTCACACGATTGAGACTGGCCACTATTGATAAGCTGAGACTAATATACTTCTGTAATGGTGTCTATGTGCTCATTGTTGACTAAAGTCAACTAGAGGTTATTCTATACAGTGAATGCAACAATTATAAAAGTCATCTGTATATTTTTTTGAAAAAGAAATTAATACAGCCCAGCCAGTTTGCTTGTGCATTCATCCTAAATATTTGCCTCTATAGAAGAAGGTACTCAGCTAGTGAGTTCTGGTAATAATTTCTGATCTCTGCTTTGTCTTGGGTTTTAGTTTTGGTCCTACTTTTATTTTTTCACCTGTGCTGGTGTTTTCCACATCGGTTTTGAAAGTTAGGGTACCTTTTCAGCAGCTTACGTTGTAAAGTCCGTTAGATTTGGTTTAATAACTGCTGGAGATTTACCACAAAAATCTTCTTGACAACTTGACATCTTTGCTTTTTCTTTATATCCTGTCACACTTGGAAATAATATTGCACATGGGAAGAAATTGTTTTTAAGAACACAGTTTAAAAAAATTTGGTGGGCAACTTTTACCTTAATATTTTAGTGAATCAGCATTTAGTGTAGAAAATATGCCATTTCCAAAGCAGTTCTTGTTCTGAGCAGTCCATGTTACTGTTCTTCAGAGGGCTTGTCACTGGTTTCAGAAGCTGGGAATCTCTCCCTCAGTTTGTGTATGTAAATATCTGTATGTTTAGTTGCTATAGCTAAACCTGCATAATTTTGTTGTTGCCATACTCAAATCTGCTCACAACTTTGCCCAAAGTCCATGTAGATCAGCTGTAGAATTGTTTCTTCCACATGCCAGACAAGATTCCCCAGTATTGAGGAGCTCGGCAGTTCTTGTGTTTGGCAGATGTTTTGTATAATGCACTTATTTCTTCAGCTGCTGTCTGTAAGCCTTTCTTTTTGGGGACATCACGAAACAATATGAATTTTGGTTCATAACTAACACTCAGGAAGACATGATACAATCAAACAGTAAAAGACTGCAACTGAAGAAAACAAAGATAAAATTTTCTGTTCTGTATTCTGATTTAATTGAAATAGAACTTGGAAGGTTGATAGACTGCTTATAAAAAGGCTGGAAATTGGTAGAAATAGAGATGACAATAATAAATTCTTACTGAAAATGTAGAACATCTTTGAATACTCTTCACAGGTATAAAGTAGAAAGCATTCAAACTTGCCTCGTTGCTTTTTGGTAGAAGTCCAATTGGAACAACAAGGTTTCTTATTTAATGTTTACTGCTGGTAGTCTTACTTTTCCACTAAAGCCCAAAAGTACAGCTCACTGTTTTAGAACAGAATTTGGCATAATTGTATCTCAGCTACAAAGTTTTGCACTGGCCTTAATACAGCTTTTTGTGTTTGTGCTAGGTGGTACACACAGTGTGGGGAAGCTTGTGCACTGTCAGTGCAAAGAGTGTCTAAAAGGTTAGTCAAATACATGCAGAACTGATCAGTTCGCGAACATCTACACAGAACACATAACACTTTCTGTAATCTATTTGTATTCAAGCTGGCTGTTTTCCTTTATCTATCTCTGACTTTCCTGCTATTTATCTTTGTTGTTGCAATTTAGATAGTTTATCTCTTTTTAGATAGTTTGTCTCTTACTGTTATGCTGTCTTTAATGAGCATTCTTTCTTTGTCAGCTTCCTTTCATTGATACCATGTACAGTCTTGCTCTATACTATGTGTGTGTTACACCTGAGGTAGTTCTTCTATTTCCAGTCTTCTTACAAAAAAAGTGAAAAGGAATGAGTTTTTCCTTCTTCATATGAGTATCCTGAGCTGTGGTTAAGCAATATCTGCCTTTTCCTAAAGCTGCATTGCTTGCTAGTCTAGTTGGCATGTACTTGCAGTATATATGCGCAGCTTTGGCACAGGGATAACTGCCAATTTCTGTTGGGAGGCAATAGCTTTATTGAAGAAGGGGGTGACTGGCAAGCAGTGCTTGTGGCTTTTGAAATTTGCCAAAATATTCTGATTACTCTTATGCAACCTCAGTTCCTACCATGGGAGCTTGTTTTGTAGGTTTTTGTTTACTCTCATTAATAAGTACAGCTTTGCTTTTAGATTTCTTACAAATAGAATCATAGAATCATAGAATGGTTTAGGTTGGAAGGGACCTCAAGGATCATCCAGCTCCAACCCCCTGCCATAGGCAGGGACACCTCCCACTAGAGCAGGTTGCTCAAGGCCTCATCCAGCCTGGCCTTAAACACCTCCAGGGAGGAAGCATCCACAACCTCCCTGGGCAACCCAATACTTAACTTTTAAATACTTAACTTTCAGCAAAACCAGACCTCTTCTGTTTAGATATCTGATTTCAGCATAAACAGACATTGGTGCCATATGAGGTTCAAATCCTTCAGAGATCTATTGGTAGTGTTATGAACCTTAAAAATAAAAATAAGCCCCATAAATTGAGGACCTTTCTAAAAATGCCAAAATAATTAATCTTGATTTCTTTCTTTCTACGTATTTTATTCTCATCCTGTAACAAAATATTACAAATTCATTTCTTAACAACATTTAATAGGTAGTCATAGCAAAATCATCTTAGATGGAAAGTGTGCATAAAATTCAACCAAGCTATCTAGGTCACCAGCAGAAGTGCAAGAAATGTAGAGGATTTTCCAGGGAAATGTTGACTAGATATATAATATACCTAGTAAATAGAGATCTTGACAAAATAGCACTGGGCACTCTCAGTAACTCTGCTTTGCAGTATGTTTTGGATAGTGTTTTCAAAGTGTCTTATTTCTTTCTTTTTTGTGTTCTGAAAAATTATGCCCTCTTACTGGACTACAGTCTCCCAACAACTAGATCTCTGAGAAGCAGCATATGTATCACTAAGATTGCGGCACTGAACACTGAGATTTTATTGTTGTTACCATAATACAAACATTTGTGTATGATCTTTTGAAAGGTCAAGGCCATTAAGCATACTTACGTACTTGTGAGTGCTCAGATTTTCCACAGATTTAAACCAGTATATCAGTAAGTTAATGGAAGGAAACAAAATCACTGAGAGCAGTTTAAAAAAACAAACCAAACAAACAAAAAAACAAACCCAAACCCACCCAATCACCCCCCCCACCACCACCAATTACCATATCTCTGAAAGTCTCTAACTGAAAAAGTCAGAGTGGTAGGTTTGCCTAGATACCATTCATAGCCTACATCCCCACTGGCCTGTCCCAGCATGCTCTCCAGGCTTACAGGAAAACTAAACATGGGCTGCCAGTCTACTGCACCCTGCATGGACTAAACATTTCTGCTTCAGATAATTAAGCTCTCAGTTACCAGTTGTGTGTTTTAAGCTGGTAACAGGTAGTCAGCCTGCCTACATAGTTTTTGGGTTTCACATGGAACTAGGATATTTGGAGGAGAGTCCCTTAGTCATACCCATTAAAAACATCTTAACTTCCTGTTGTAATTACAACTGCCAAAATAAGTAGTGAGTTTCTTGTAAATCAAAATTTCATGCAATGCTATAATCAAAAACTCATCAGTGGATATTAGAAATAAAATGTAATGCAAATGGTAAACAACTGTGTATCTGAAAATCAAGATAAAAATGCACAGTTAATGTAAACTTTAGTGCATGAAGGAGAATGACTCTGAAGATGATTATGGTAGCTCTGTTCTATGTTCTGAAATAATAACCTCATGGATAGTACAGTACTGCTGTTCGTAAATAAACAAAGATATAGCCAAAACAACAACAACAAAAAAATCTTAGCAACACCCTACTCATTTGGAAATCAAAACCGTGTTCAGAGGGTTCTAGTAGCTGAAGGCAGACTATAAGAAAACTGGAGATGAATTTGTTTATGAGAGCTTGCAGTGATAGGGGAATGGCTTTAAGAAATTCTTGCTAAAGCAGGTGGTAAGAGTTTGGAACAGGTTGCCGCAGAAAGTTCTGCATGTCCCCTCACTGGAAGCGTTCAAGGCCAGATAGGATGGGGCAAGGAATTTTGAAGTGATGTTCTCTTAATATACTGGAATGCAAAAGACATCCAAATAAATGTTGTTCTAAGTGGTGTTCTCCTCAATCCCTCCAGTGACAGGTATTGAACAGAGATATCGAAGCAAGGAAAAAATTCCATGTGATTAGCACATGACTTAGAGATAGGTTCTGCAAACTGAACTTTGGAGTTTTTTGACTATGGGGAAGTTTTCTCAGCACTGGGTCTAGTGGCAACAGATGACGTTCACTTGTCTCATAAGGGGAAAAGAATCCTTGCACGTGTGTTAGCTGCACTCATTGACAAGGCTTTAAACTAGCTATGATAAGGGATGGGAATGTAACTGGCCTTGCTAGTGAGAATCCTGGGTGTAATAGCCCAGGACCTGAGGAGCAGGGTGTTGGGATTTTAGATAACCAGTGGAGCTACCCCTCTTTGAAGGCTGAAGACTAGGTACTCGACTTCATCCCTGAAATGTTTATGCACCAATGCATGCAGCATGGGGAATAAACAGGATGAGTTAGAAATCCATGGGAGGTCACGGGGTTATGACCTGGTGGGACAGCTCCCATGATTGGAATGTGGTTCATGGATGGCTATGCCCTTTTTAAGAAAGACAGGTCAGCAAGTTGAGGTGGTGGAGTTGGTCTTTCTAGTTACTCACTCACAGAATAGAATAGAATAGAATAGAATCAACCAGGTTGGAAGAGACCTCCAAGATCATCCAGTCCAACCCATCATCCAGCCCTATCCAGTCAACTAGACCATAGCATTGTGTTCTGTCCAGGCGTGGATGAGGGGTGAGTTGAGAGCTTGTGGGTATGAACTGAGGGACAGGCTAGCATGGGTGATGCAGTTGTGGGCGTCTATTACAGGCCACCTGATCAGGATGAGGAAGTTGATGAGGCCTTCTACAGACAGCTAACAGCAGCCTTGCAAACACAGACCCTGGTTCTCATGGGGGATTTTAACTATCCAGATATTTGCTGGAAGGGCTACTCAGCCAGCCACAGTCCAGGAGGTTCCTCCAATGCATTAATGATAATTTCTTGACACAATTGTTGGAGGAGTGAACTAGGAGGGGAGCACTGCTGGATCTTATCCTCACCAATAAAGAGGGTCTGGTTGAAGCACTGAAGGTTGAGGGTAGCCTTGGCCTTAGCGATCACGAGATGGTGAAATTCAAGATCTTTTCTAGTAGGAACAGGACTACAACCCTGGATTTCAGGAGGGCCAACTTTGGCCTTTTCAAGCAATTGCTGGGTGAAATCTCATGGGACAGGGTACTAGAAGGCAGAGGGGCCCATAAAAGTTGGTTCACATTTAAGGACTACTTCTTCTAAGCTCAAGATCAGTGTGTCCCACCAAGTGGGAAATTGAGAAAGGGAGCTAGGAGACCTGCATGGCTAAGCAAGCTTAAGTGGAAGAAGAGGGTCTACAGATCATGAAAGGAGGGGCTGGCCACCTGGGAGGAGTATAGGATTGTTGTCAGACAATGTAAGGAGGCAACTAGAAAGGCTAAGGCCTTGTCGGAACTCAACCTTGCAAGGGAGGTCAAGGATAACAAAAAGAGCTTCTTCCAATACATTGCAGGAAAAGCTAATGTTAGAGGCAGTGCAGGCCCTCTGCTGAATGAGGCAGGTGCCCTGGTGACAGAGGACACAAGGCAGAGTTACAAATGCCTTCTTTGTCTCCATCTATACTGCTGGAGATTGTCCTGAGGAGCTCCTGACACATGAGGCACCAGAGGAAAGTATGACAAGAGTCTTCCCTGGTTGATGAGGACTAGATTAAGAAAGAGTTGACAAAACTGAACAACCATAAGTCCATGGGTCCTGATGGCATGCACCCACGGGTGCTGAGGAAACTGGCACAGGTCATTGCCAGACCACTCTCCATAATCTTCAGTAAGTCCTGGCAGACAGGAGAGGTGCCTGGGGACTGGAGAAGGGCAAACCACTCCAATCTTCAAAAAGGGTAAGAAAGAGGAGCCAGGGAACTATAGACTGGAAAGATAATGGAGGCACTTGTCATTAGTGTTGTCCTTAGGCATATCAAGGACAAGGGGGGTCGTTAGGAGCAGCCAACATGGTTTTACCAAGGGGAAGTCATGTTTGACCATCATGATAGCCTTTTATGAGGACATAACCAGGTGGATTAGTGATGGCAGAGCAGTGGATGTGGTTTATCTTGCTTTCAGTAAAGCATTTGACACTGTCGCCCACAGCATCCTTCTGACTAAACTGAGACAGTGTGGTCTGAATGATCAGGTAGTGAGGTGGATTGGAAACTGGTTGCAGGAAAGAAATTAGAGAGTTGAATGGGATGGAGTCTAGTTGTATGTCTGTAAGTAGTGGGGTCCCACAGGGGTCAGTACTGGGACCAGTATTGTTAAATATATTCGTCAGTGACCTGGATGAGGGCACAGAGTGCACTGTCAGCAAGTTTGCTGATGACACCAAACTGGGTGGAGTGGCTGATGCACCTGGGCAGGAAGAAATTGAATGAAATTCAACAAGGGTGAGTGTAGAGTCTTGCACCTGGGAAAGAAAAACGCCAGGTGTCAGTATAGGCTGGGGACTGATCTGTTGGAAGGCAGCAAGGCAGAAAAGGATCTGAGGGCCCTAGTGGATGGGAGGTTGACCATGAGACAGGAATGTGCTGTTGTGGCCAGGAAGGCCACTGCCATTCTGGGGCATATTAGAAGGGCTGTGGCTAGTACATCAAGAGAAGTTCTCCTGCCCCTCTACTCTGCCGTGGTGAGGCTGCATCTGGAGTACTGTGTCCAGTTCTGGGCCCTCCAGTTCCAGAGGAATGTGGAACTGCTTGAGAGAGTCCAGTGCAGAGCCACAAAGATGATTAAGGAAATGGAACATCTCTCTTACAAGGAGAGACTGAGGGAGCTGAGGCTTTTTAGTTTGGAGAAGAGGAGACTGAGAGGTGACACCATCAGTGTTTATAAATATGTAAAGGGTGAGTGCCAGGAGGATGGAGCCAGGCTCTTCTCAGTGATGCCCAGTGACAGGGCAAGGGGCAGTGGGTGGAAGCTGAGGCATAGGAAGTTTCATTTAAACATGAGGAAGATTTTTTCCCTGTGAGGGTGACAGAACACTGGAACAGGCTGCCCAGGACGGTTGTGAAGTCTCCCTCTTTGGAGATACTCAAAACCCACCTGGACGCATTCCTGTGTGATCTGGTATAAGTGATCCTGCTCTGACAGGGAAGGTGGACTAGATGATGTTTTAAGGTCTCTTCTAGCCCCTGACATTCTGTGATTTACCTTGAGACTATAAATACACTATATTACTAATACACTGCATTATTAATATAGCCATATACAACTGAAGAGGATATTGAAAAGGGAAAAAATACTGACCATTTAATACAGTGCAGTATTTTGTATGTTATTCAAATCACAAAATATCTGCTGCTAACTCACAAACTTTTGATTTCATCATCCCTGATTTCTGGGTAACAGTTGAGGCTTACTATAGAAAATATTTAATGGATCAGCATTTAGAAAGATACCTCTATCTAGGCTATGAACAAGATGGTTCTAATCATCTTAGGAATGTGAATGAGACTTTTCCTCAAACCTGATCCCCTGTTCTTCCACTTCTTTCCTTATCTACATGCTTCCACAAACACTGTGTGTATTGGCCGTGAACAAAAGTTTCCCGTAGTAAATCTAAGCACTGTTTCTACCTTCTCTTGCAAAGGAGCTCAAAGCATTTGGCTCTGCCCTGGTACTGCTGAACCAGGAAGCCATCTGTTAACCTGTGCATTGTGAGCAGTTTCCCGGAGGAGCAAAATTCTTTCAGCTTTCTGATTGCTCCCTTTTGCAATTGCACACTTGAAAGCTCAGGTCTAAACCTAAATGTGTGGCATGGATTAAAGAAGTTGCTGACAAAAGCAATCAGCTGGAAGACCGACTTGGTGCAGATCTCTTATATTCCAGGGTTTTGCTGCTAAAAAAATTAAAAAAAAAAAAGGCAAGTAAAGTCTGCAGGTGTGCTGAAATATAAAAGGATATTCAAACAGCTTCCAGGGATCCTGAGTGGATGCACAGCAGAGGATATAAAAAGAGTCTGTGAAATTGCCAACCTTGGACTTTGCCAGCAACAAAACCACTGTCCTTGAGACTGACTAGTTGCTAATGTAAACTTCTGGCAGTGCTCCCCCAAGCAGGCTGTTGAATCTGTAGATGTTTGCAGATACACAAGCCTAAGAAAAATGAAAGCTTTTTGTGGGGACACGTTTGCATCCCTGCATGCATATGTCTGTAATGTGTGCTTTGTTCAGATAGCTCTCAAGTAAAAGAGCAATAAAAATTTAAAGCAGATGCCCTTTCTGATAGCTGCTACCTTGAGGCTCGTTCCAGTCCTCATTGAAAGTCAATGACAAAGATCCCATTACCTTTAATCATGCAGGATCAAGGCCTTATATGACATGGACAATCCTGTTAAGCATTTTTTCAATTAATATTCACTTGGATTAGACCATGATTAAGCTTTAGACGACACTAACGAATTTCTGCATTAGCTCTTTGTAAGTATTCTTGTTCAGGTATGTTGGTTACCAGGGATGTCCATGGAAACAGAAGGAGTTGAGTAAATGCTAGAACAGAGCCTTTCAAACAGGATTTTAATTTATAATTATCATACTTTTTTGTATATATACAAAATATGTCATACTTTTGTGTATATACAAAATATATTATAATTGTAATACTCATATATGACATTATATATCATACGAAAATTGAGCTACAGAGATACTGCCTAAGAAATCTGAACTCAGAAGTGTGTCGCGCAATTCACAAGCTCGGTGATAACCAAAAAATGTCTAACGTGCCAAGTAGTGAACACTTCCAAACAGTCAACTGTTCACATACAAGCCACAGTCAGGAAATGATCCTACTGATACTATCTGAGACAAAATTAATTCAGTTAGGCTATTTGCTTCCTTGTATGAGCCTGCCCTTTACAACAAAGAAAGAAACAAACAAATATAACTTTCTAAAAGATTGCATCTTTACTTTCTAATTGTGAACATATATTTTTGAGGTACAACATTTATCCATGGCAATCACAGGACCATGCATTGTCTTGTCATGCAGCCTTATAATTTTATTGATTTTTTGATGTTACCTGTGTCACATGTGTTATATTATTTTAGGGAGGAATAGGAAAGAAAGAAAATCCTCAGCAGAATTGCTGCAGAAAACAATTTTTGTTCTTGGCTTTGTTTTATCTCCTCTGCTTCATTGTGGCAGTAGAACTGAATGCAAATGAGAGAAACAGCCCAATCCCAGACACCAATTTTGTGGGATTTAATTTAGGAATTGAATCTGTATCCTGATTATATTTCCTCTCCCCCCCCCCAGGCAATTTGCAAGTCAGATTATTTGAAAAATCCAGACAATCTAAGTTTTGTTTCCTAGACAGAAGGGCATTTCAGCTTTATCACGTTTCAGCTTTATCTCATCTGTATATTTTGCAGAAGCTGGTGATAAGAGTCATCTTGCTTTCGGACTGTTGGTGCAGACATGACAGTATCTCCCTTTCTGCCTCCTTTGTGCTACTGTCTCTCAAGGTTCTAGCAAAGTACTTCAGAGGTTCAGGAACATCTCTTCTGTTCGTTTGATAGCATAGGTTTTCTCTTGTCTTCCTTCTCTGCATGGCAGAATCTGCCATACAAATACATTAGCACGGGTGAAGGACGTCTTTTGAAATCTGTGACAATATCTTGTACCATTTGTAGTTAACCTAATAATGCTTTCTCTTACAAGAACATTTCTCAGCCTACTTGCTAGTATTTTACACTTTAGTCAAAACCAACAAAACCTTATATGGGGAATCACTCTATACTCCTACCAGTGTTGGATCATTTCTTCAAGATGATTCTCTACCTGAGTGTGCATATGCAGCTATTTCATCAAAGAGCCCATTAAAATATTTGCTCATTTATCAGCTTTGGGATCAGATGGATTTTTATTCAGCTCTGCTGAGCTGGGAAAGCTGGGAGGAAGGTGTTTGTATTTTAAGTAATCTTCAGCAGTAAAGTTGGTATAACATAGCTCTGAAAGTATAGGAAATAGATTCTCTCTAAGTTATCTCCATCAGACAAGCTAATAGCCACTCTTCTTTGTAGCTATTTCTTTGTACCAGAAACTAGTTCCTGGGGTGTGAAGATCCAGGCTTTCTCTGCTCTTTGACAGTTGGCCTGTTACAAATTCCCAAAGCCCTGCTCTTAAGTCCCCACACACTAACTTCTCTGTTTTCATGCAAGACTATGACTTTTCTCTCCAGCTATCATATGGAAACTTCTCTATTCACAGTCACTAGCTTTCTAAGTTTGCTACAACACCTTTCAAGAAATAATTAATGCAATTATCAAGTGCTCAAATTGGATCGGATTTCATACAATAAAAAACAATTCTACCCTCCACTAAGCACAAGATTCGGATTGTTGTAAGGTTGCATGTTAATAGGAAAAAAACAACACCCACTAAGGTAACACTAGCCTTGACTTCAGAACTTCCCCTGTTATGCCAGAGCTGAGAGAGGGGATAAACTTCCTTTCTGCTCTCTCAGGATGACCTCTCTTTTCCCCATCCATGCCTACGACTTGTACTAGCTATGCTCAAGACAGGATGCCCTTTCTCCCTACTTCTTTTGCATGGCTACTGCCATGTGTCAGCTTGCCTAGTTCCACCCCAAGAATAAAGAAGTCACTACTGCATCTGCTCTGCTCCTTCCAGCCTCCTTTGCAGCTCTCAGCTTCTGTGGCTTTTAAGGTATTTCAGAAGAGATAGTGTTGTGGTTTTTTGGGTTTATTTTTCTGAACTGGTGCTTTATACAGCTTGTGTACACCCCTCAGCTAGCTTTTATTAAGCAAATGACTACTTGTGTCACTGGGCTTAGTCCCTTCAAGATAGAAAATCCCAACCAAACAAAAAAACCCGAACACCCACCCCCTCAAAACAACCAACCAACCATGGAGAAGAAAAGGATTACTCTAAGGGCTGTTTTTCAAGAAGCAAATTTGTGATTATCAGTTCCGTTTGTCTGTGGGGTTTTTCTGTTTGTTGTGTGTGGGATTTTTTCAGGGTTCTTTGTTTGTTTGTTTCTTCTGGGTTTTTTTAAATCTCTGTGTGATGGTTTGGGTGTTCCCTCCCCCCCCACACTTTGTAAATCACCCAGACTAGACTCAGCCGGCTCTGGAAATTGAATGAAGCTTTGTATTTACAGCTTAGCACAAATATACAAGCAGATATTTACAATATATACAGTTCTATATATAAACATACAAGGTAAAAGGTAATACAGAAACACAGCAGCCCTCCCAGAAACCTAAGTCCGCAGGAGGGGCTCTCAACCACCCTTCCACCTTCTCCCACCCCTCTCTACTTTACCCCAGACGTTGCCTTATGCCTAAGGAAGAATGGAGGGTCAGCCAGGGGGGTTAGGAAGCAGGAAGATTAATCAGAGAGATAGCAAGTTAGGTTAGAGAGAAATGCAGCTCAAAGCTCAGGCAGTGACTGAATGTCTTATCTATATTTACAGTCTTGTTCTTATACCTCTCAGCAAGCCTATGAGTGAAGTAGACATCACTATTGTTTCTCTTTCACAGCCTGTAATCTCATTCTTCTCACCAGAACACTCTAGCTAGCTTAAAACTAGCACAATCCACCCATGTATTTTTCACTTAGAGTATTGCTGAGAACTATCTGCTCTAAACCAATATTTACACTAATGAGTATTACAAGTTCAGTTTGCACTTCATTCAGGCTATCTCAGATGTAGGTGATTCAAAAGCTCAGAAAACCGCAGTTTATCTCCTCACAAATGAGACGAGAACAAGGAGTCCCAGATGACATTAGGTTCATGCTCATGTACTGTAGATTCTTTCATTATATGCCGATGGTACCTAGAACAGAAAACTCCT
>WAAF01007268.1:44706-56893 GCA_013400475.1 Tricholaema leucomelas | reverse complement strand
TAAACCATTCTATGATTCTATGATTCCAGCTATAGACTCTTCAGGCTGGGTTGTTTTGGGTTTTTTTTGGTAGCTTTTTTAGTATAAGATACTCATTTGCAGAATTATTGTGTATGAGTAGTCACTTTGTGTAAGTGTAGCATGTTGTATGTATGAAACTGGAGGATAAGAGAAGTTGAGGACTTGATCAAAGCTTCCTGTACCTCTCAATTTGTTTTTAAATCGCTGTCAACTCAACAGTGACTGTCTTTCCTTGAGATCTCTGTGTCTTTAATTACACTGCCATTGTGTCTACGTTGGTACTTTGAACTATTTAATTTCGTTCTAATCTTTTATGTAACGGTGTAATAATGGAGCCTTTATCAAGAGCCAACCCTAGTCTATTATTTACCGCATAAGTAGAGAGTACAGGCTTTTGTTGTAGAGTTTAGTTGTGGTGTAGTGGGTCTTCTTTTACTGTAAGGTATCTGGAGCACTGCTGTGAAGGGCTCTGCAGCGGGACCTTGACCGCCTGGACAGATGGGCAGAGTCCAATGGGATGGCATTCAATAGCTCCAAGTGCAGGGTGCTGCACTTTGGCCACAACAACCCCATGCAGAGATACAGGCTGGGGTCGGAGTGGCTGGAGAGCAGCCAGACAGAGAGGGATCTGGGGGTGCTGATTGATACCCGCCTGAACATGAGCCAGCAGTGTGCCCAGGTGGCCAAGAGAGCCAATGGCATCCTGGCCTGCATCAGGAATGGTGTGGCCAGCAGGAGCAGGGAGGTCATTCTGCCCCTGTACTCTGCACTGGTTAGACCACACCTTGAGTACTGTGTTCAGTTCTGGGCCCCCCAGTTTAGAAGGGACATTGAGATGCTTGAGCGTGTCCAGAGAAGGGCGACGAGGCTGGTGAGAGGCCTCGAGCACAGCCCTACGAGGAGAGGCTGAGGGAGCTGGGATTGTTTAGCCTGGAGAAGAGGAGGCTCAGGGGAGACCTTATTGCTGTCTACAACTACCTGAGGGGTGGTTGTGGCCAGGAGGAGGTTGCTCTCTTCTCTCAGGTGGCCAGCACCAGAACGAGAGGACACAGCCTCAGGCTGCGCCAGGGGAAGTTTAGGCTCGAGGTGAGGAGAAAGTTCTTCACTGAGAGAGTCATTGGCCACTGGAATGGGCTGCCCAGGGAGGTGGTGGAGTCGCCGTCCCTGGAGCTGTTCAAGGCAGGATTGGACGTGGCACTTGGTGCCATGGTCTAGCCTTGATCTCTGTGGTGAAGGGTTGGACTTGATGATCTGTGAGGTCTCTTCCAACCCTGATGATACTGTGATACTATGATACTATGATACTATGATATTCTTCAAGACATCTATCAGTGTCAACGAAGTAAAGAGGAAAACACTTGAAAGGACAAGATCCTATATAGCAATACAGGCTAGATTGAGACAGCATGACTGTATACTGTTAGTGAGCAAAAGCCACAATAAATTAGTCTTATTTCCTGGTCTTAAAGTCCATTTTTTCTTTTCCATGATTGACCAAGTTTTCTTATTTGTGCACTGATTTTACTTGAGCCATCTATATTGCATTCTGCTTATTTTTTGTTGTTTCATTTGTTTTGTTTAACTTAGAACATGATATGTATGTTTAACATAAAATCTTAAGGTGTGATGTATTATAGTCTTTATGTTTAGTCTTGTGTAACTGCACTGCTGAAATTTTGATTTGTTTCAATGCAGTGAAATTATTATGTGTTTGTAGCTTGCACAGTACCTTGTGGATTTTCAGTGGAAACAGTAAGAAACCCAATAGCAAAACCAAAATTGTAATGAGAAGTGCATTGTTAAGTATATAATTGGCTTTTCCCTGCACTCATCAAATCCTTGTTCTTTCAGTCTTTGAAATGAAAAAAAGAAAGAGTGGTATGTTAGATGTTTGAGTATCATTCAGAGACGGAAACTCTTAAAAGCTGCATTTGGTATTTTTAGGGAAAAGCTTACTGCTCTTCACTTGTAAATTTACCTTTTTGCTTATTTACTATTTTGGTTTTTGCTTAGATCCTCCACTGTGGCGACTCTAATCCCTGCCCTGCCCAGCGTTCATGTTGTACTACTTTTAATAAAGCAGAAATAAACTAGAATAATTCAGAAGATCACAGGGTTTAGTTAATTTCCTATACAGCAGATACCATCCTCAAGTGGTGTGTGTATGAATGATAAAACTATGACATTTATACTATGTATTACATCCAAGTTGATTTTTTTTTCTGTTGCAAACAAGGACTTGCAGCCCGTAGTAGGATCCAAAGCAAAAGGTGGGCATTAGAGATTTCATGATATGTAGTGTTTAAAAATAGAGATAGAGTCTACTGTTGTACTGGAGTATTCAGCACGTCTACAGCAGGCTAGGACTGTTTTGTTTTGTATCTTGAGACTGAATAAATGACCATGTTGCTATTTCAGGCTTGATTCAGAAAGATGTGGACTGAAGAGAAAGAAACTGTCTCAATTATGGTGGCATGCAGCATTGAATTTGTGTATGTGAAATGGATCACTCAGGGAGCAGCACAGACGATTTCTTTATTTTTCTTGCAGGGAAAATCTCAATGTTTTCTTAAGTAGGTTCTTCAGTCCTTTGTCTGTGGCTTCTTTTAGTACCTTGATTATTCTTTGCAAGTCTGAAGAAGCAGGGGGAAGTCAAACCAATCACACTGCTGACAAGGTAGACTTAGCCATATAGGAGCCATGCCTTCACTGGAGACCTTCTGGGGCTTTGTAGTTTAAGAGGTGCAAGCTCACAGGTTTTCCAGATTGGCTAGGTAGTACAGTGGAGACATTTCTGAGGATAATGAGGAAGAGAGTGGAACTACTTGAACTCTCTGCAGCCTCCTTGGGGCAGTAGTCACTGTAATGGTAGCAGTGCCAATCAGTGAGGATGCAGGTTGGTTCATACACCTTCAGCAGAGCCATAAGCAGCATTTGGAGGTAGTCAGTTTGTCTGTCTCAGTTACTGGATGCAGCCCAGCCAGTGCAGGTGAAAGGTCCTCTGTGAGAGGAAAAGAAGTCCAGGAACTAATGGACACATGTGAAATGGTGTCAGGGTAATAAGAAAAAGGAAAGGGTAAACCAGCATAATAATCCGAAAGATGAAGTTTATTTTTGATAATTTAGTAATGAGCCTAGTGGTGGAAATATTTAGTAGATTCCCAAGAGGCATTGATTTATTTCTGCCTGGTGGTCTTGCACACCAACAGACAAGCAAAGAAAAATGCAACTAGACCCAAGAAGGTGGAGGTTGTATCTAGCTTGAGAGCTTTATGACTTTTAAATCAATTTGGCTGCAAAATTCAGCTGAGTCATCCCTGGCTTTTTGTTTTGTATCTAGATTATTTCTCTGCGGTTAGGGTAGAAGGCCAATATGTGGACAACTGAAGAGAGATAGATTAGAAGCAAGCACAGTTGTAGATGAATCTATTCAAAGGAGAAATTCTCTCTTCAACCCACTTTGCTTATAATCTTCAAAGGTAATTGCTAAAATAAGGGACTGGACCCCATCTGCTGCTTTTGAGAAGGAGTGATCCAGTGTGTGTGTCTGAGAGACGTGTCAGCCCATCTACAGTTAGGAGGAAGAAGCAGCTCCTGCCTTCCAGGCTGAGTTTACGGTGTAGTTATTGTTTAGTCCTGGTTTAGGTTCTTCGTATTGCCTGTCTGTCAAAACTGCTCTCTTTGTGGAGATACCATAAAGGTTAACTAGACTTCTGAACTGTGCCATTGTTCAAAGCTGCTGTGCTGCTCTTCTCACAGTGAAGTGTTACAAACAATGAAGTACAAATGTTAAATCTGATCCTTTAGATCCCTTGAGTATTGTAAGGAAGAAGTAAATTCTCTCTGTCGTGGAAAATATTTTATTGGTTTCCCTTGAGGATTTGCTCTTAGTTTCCTCTGGGAGGTAATTGATAAAATAGACTGGGGAACCTCTATCAGTCACTTTTGTATTAGTTTTAACATGTTTGTTTGCTAATCTTTGATACTGTTTTTGAGTTTCCCAGTAAATGTCATGGATGTCAAACACAGTTGATGAATTAAAAAAATAAAAAAATTAAATTAGGGTGTCAATTCAGACCAAGTTGAGACAGTGGGAGGTCCAAAACAATAAGCTCTGGAGAGGGTGCAGTTTGATATTCCATGATTTTGCAGTTTTAAAGCGCACTGGAGAGTTGGCACAAATCTGACAACTGTTTATTTGTTCAGGAAGATCATATGTTTCGTATGACATTAAAGACCTGTAAGTAGACTACAGTGGCACAGGCAATCATGCACTATGACAGCTGTGGTTTTCACTGGCAGACTGAAATTGTGCACAAACCCGATTGTCATTTGTAGTAATTGGAAAAGCCTTCCTTGAAGGGCCAGGAGGATGTCGGAAGGGTCCAGGAGAGGGCAGCGTTTAACTGAATGAATGCTCTTGTCAGCGGATTCAGGTAAGGCCACCTAACTAAAATTAGTAAGGATAGGAGCAGAATAATGTTTTGTAGGGATTGTTTAGGGATTCAGCCCAGCCTGCTTAATGTGGCAGAATTTCCATGTGTATCAATTAGACATTAAATATTTTGGTGTCCTCTGTAAGGATTGTGGGACTATGCAGCTCTTTCCTTGCCAAAATATATTCCTGTGTATCTCGGAGAAAGCACATCTTAGAGCTGAAAAGAAAACAAGAGGAAAAAAAGGTAATGCATCAGCATCAGAATTATGGCATTTTGGACATTTTCATCAATTGGTTGTTAGCTTATGTGACTGGCACTGTGTATTTGAGTGAAGCAATAAAAGATGAAATCTGTGAGCTCTGTGAGAGGTTTGGTTTTGCTTAGTTACTCTGCTGGAGGCAGTGGAAATGGGAGCACCTGCATAAACTGCTGACAGACTGAGGGAAAGGAGAGGGACTGCAGTTCCAAGTGGCATCACCTGGTAACTTCAAGTGAATAGATAAAGTGGAGACAGAGTTGTTGTGTAAATCAGCGTCAAACATGTAAGCTCCCATTATTAGTGCTAGAAAAGTAGTTTTATACTGAACTTCTCCAGCAACAAGCAGAAGAACACTTGTTCAGGCAACAAGTGTGCTGCCACTAGAAGGCAATCTAGCAGAGAAACGATAAGCAGCTTTTAGGAGCTGCAAACTATGCACCTGTTATTGTAAATAAATGTAAATGTCAATTGACCACACAGAGTTTATGGATGACTTAGGTGATATGATGTCCAAATGTGTTGACTCTGGGTATTCATCTGAGTGCCATGCTCTGAACAGCACAATCTTTATGCTGTTCCTCAGTGATGGAAAGGGAAAATGGCCTGAATTGGTATCACTATATGTGGCAGTAGTGTGGGCAATACAACTTCTATATGGTGATTATTTGATCATTTTAAATAGAAGCAGTTTCAATTCAGACTAACTTGGCACAGGCAGATAATGAATGTCAGGGGGTACTGTCCAAAGTGAAAGATCCCCAGTTCAGGACTGTGTTAGTTTGAGCCTAGCTAGCATGTTTTGGTGAGAAGAACTAGATGATAGGCTGTAAAATGAAAACAATGGTCAGGTCTACTTCGCTCACAGTCTTGCTGAGATGTATACAAAAGAAGAAAGACAAAACAAAGATTAGGGCACTTGCTTCTTCTCCTCACTGGGGAATTTTGCCTGCTGGGGAGCTCGTGGCTGCTGGCTGGACTCCATCTTGCTTTCTAACCTCACCCTCCTTTGCTTGGCTGCTTCACCTTGCTTTTAACCCTTTTGGCCGAACCTCCATTTGTCCTTAGGACTGGGGTAAGGTTGAGAGGGGTAGGGGGAAGGTGAGGGGTGGTTGAGAGCCCCTCCTGGGAACTCAGGTTTCTGGGAGGGGAATTGTGTTTGTATTATCTTTTTTACCTTGTATATTTCTGTCTATAACTGTATATACTGTAAATATCTGCTTGTAAATTTGTGCCAGCTGTAAATATAAGCTTCATTCAAATTTCCAGAGCCGACTGAGTCTAGTCTGGGTAATTTCTAAAGTGTGGGGGGCGGGGGACACCCAAACCATCACAAGGACATCTAGTCTCATTTTGGATTCTGGTCTTGAAACATCTTTTCCTCTCTTTACTCCAAAGTTGTTTGGAATCTGAGTTATCTTGTGTCTTTAAAATAAAATAAATAAAAAGCTTAATTTCCACTCCACATTGAAGAAGAGTATGCCAGGTTTTGATAGCATCCAGAACGTATACAGACAAGTTGCAGTAATCATTCTCACGTGATTTACGCTATGTCTTTTCTGCATGAAAACACTTCATGTTTCTGACACGAAAAGCTTGTGACTACTTTTTCTAGGCCACTGGGTTTTTACTCTTCCTGGATTTTGACACTGTCATTGGTTACCATATTTCTGTGAATGAGTCTGTTTTCTTCAGTTCCTCTCACTGAATCAAATTTCACTGCCAAACCCAGTTACTGGTCATGAATGACTGGTGACTAGTAGCTGGTCTTACACTCCACATTTGCTAGAACTGAGAAGACCATGAGAACTTTTTTCAAGATTGAGTTAATATTGTTGCTGTTAGAAGCAGAAACAATGTGAAGTGACAGAGTACTTTTTGCTATATTCTCATTTACATTTAGTAAACTCCTTTGTAAAGTGGCTGCTAAGTTTAGGACATAAATTTGGTTCATTTGTGTCATTGAAGGATCCTCACTAGGTATTTAAACTGCTGCCCTTTCTAGAAGTAATAACTACTCACTTCTTAGTGGGCCTAAAGTTAAGGGCTTTGAAATGCAATGCTATCGGAAGCCCTGAGCTATTATTGAGCAGAGGTTGCTATAGCTGCATGTTGCTCCTTGTGTAATGCAATCATATGAAAGCAGTGGGTCAGTGTAAGGTGATGCGGCTTGATTAGCAGTGAATCTCCCATAGCAACTTAATTAAATTCAAGTACATGGAGCGAAACATTATGCAGTGAGGGTGCAGAACAAAAGGTGAAATAGATGGTGTTTTGGCTAGTTCAGTCATTTGTGTTTTTTTTTTTTCCTCTTTTCTGACGTTGAAATTCCTTGTCTGTAATTTAACTGAATGCTATTATCTGGAGGATTTGCTTCTACAGAAGCAAACAGCTTTTTAATTCTGGGAATTATGAAACTCAATAATAATAATATCAATTGCAAGGCCATGCTGTAAAAAATAAAAAATCTTCCCATTGAAGCTTTTAAAGTGAGTTTTTCCTTCTAGCTGAAAGCTGATGCTTGGGATGCTTTGCTTGATCACAGAATCATAGAATCATAGCACCAGCCAGGTTGGAAGAGACCTCCAAGATCATCCAGTCCAACCTATCATCCAGTCCAACCTATCACCCAGCCCTATCCAATCAACTACACCATGGCACTAAGTGCCTCATCCAGTCTTTTCTTAAACACCTCCAGGGACAGTGACTCTGCTACCTCCCTGGGCAGCATATTCCAATGGCAAATCACTCTCTCTTTGAAAAACTTCCTCTTAACACCCAGCCTGTACCTCCCCTGGCACAACTTGAGACTGTGTTCCCTTGTTCTGATGACACTAGTGATTTTTGTGCTCTGTGATTGTATAGGAAGGTAAATATGTGACTGTTACAGAAGGTTAATTAATTAAAAGTTAATTGACATACTGGTCAGTGTGGACTCAGGGACCTACAAGTTAAGTAGGGTCATTGTTGCTGAAGGCTGTAATTTAGATATTAGGCAGCTGTCTTTGAATTGTTTTCCAAAGATATACTGATACGGCTAACAGTTCCCCAAACCGCTCTATACTGGCTGCTGAGTCATACTTGCTGTACCTGGAGAATGGAGAAGGATTTGCATATCTGAGAACAGATGTGAACCTCGAGTTGAAAGATCTGATATGAGACACATTTACCAGGATAACTCTGGCTATACATTTAATTACTATTTAAAATATGTTTATTTTAATAGTGGTGTTCCTGGATGCTGGTGCTCATTTGCGTTCCTGTAGCCTGATTACTCCTGTGTGCTGTTTCAGAACAGTCCTTGAGATTGCATTTGGGCAAAACTTGCCAAAACTTGGATTGTAAGTGCTGTGTCCTTCCTCACTGCCCTGGGAAGAAACCATTAAAAAAAAAAAGTGACAGAAATGACATTAGTTTTAACTTTTTGGGGTGAAAATGTAAAGTCTGATTTCAGAAAACTCATGAAATCCCAGAAGAAAAGCTGGACCAGGGAGATTTGTGGAATTGGTGTGAGGCATGGCCTTAGAACTGTTGATTTTGTGAACTGTGGGGGTTAATCAGCAGCTGGCTAACAAATCAGCATGCTTGCCTAGCCCAAACATAACTCTGACAATAACATAGCTCTTGTTGTGCATCCAGCTTGCGTGCTGCCCACGGGAACGCCACTGTGGGGAGATGCAAGGGCTGCCCATGTCCATTGTTCTGGCTTGCCTGCCCATTTGCTTGCTGCTGTGTCTCCCCGCCTATTCAAAATAGGAGAGAGACCAGCAGCAGAAATCAAAGCAGACCCTAACTGAATTTACTTGTTATTAGAGATAGGAATCTTTGCTTTTACAGGCCCTGTGGAGCTGACAGCTGGTGAATTGATCCAGGATGATGAAAAGGTACAGATTTCTCCTTTATACAAATTTCGAAGCTTCATTTAGGCTGAGAAATGGCAACCTCTGCGTGAGCCCATCCCAGAGCTAGGAGATAAATAGGGTCACAAATGTGTGCCAGACAACATTTACTGCCTTTTCCTATCCTGGAGTAATCGTTATCGGTGTAGAAGATTATAATTTGTATGAACCTGTTACATGTTTGGAAGCTGGAAAGCTGGGTTGAAGAAGTAAGCTCTGCTTTCGAACCAGAAAGCTTTTGTGTTTATGGTTTAGGGCCTTTAGTGAGCTGGCAACTAAGATGCCACTCCGAAGGGATGATGTAATGAAGGATAATTTTTTACATCTTTGAGAAAGAGCTGGCAGGTATCTGTGAGTCCTAAATGGCAAAAAATGCTTGATGTATCGAATGTGGCAGCTCCCATTGTCTTTTACATGGATTTATCTAATAGGTGTTGGAGGATACCAGTGTCTGTGAGAAGGTTCATTACAGTTTGTTGCGTTTGATCTCTAGTCTTCCATTCTGCTTTTTATTTATTTGAATCTATTTACAAAACTAGGAAATCTTTGTCTCACTATTTTTTTTACTCTTTGAAGTAAAACCTTTTTAAAACTCAACTGTGTATAATGCTCAAATAATGATTAGAGTTGAGAAAAGTAAAATCTGGTAAAGTTGCTATCTTCTAAATAGCTAATGACTTGATTTTTTTAAACTATATTTGAATTCACTGGAATGTTGTTTGACTTCAGCCTTTAAGTCATTATTATAATAGTGACTCTCCCTTTACATATTTATAAGTATTGATGAGGTTATCCTTTACAGTACCACACAGAGAGCAACGAACTGCTCCAAAATACTGAGCCCTAGCAGCAGCCTGCCTGTGCACTTGTGCCCATCCTGCTCCTACAGAACACCACAACAAGCCCTGCTACTGGCAGCAGGAGGGAATGTGCCCAGGACCGAGAGCAGTTTTGCCTTTCGGTAGCAGCAGCAGCTGCCTTGTGCTGGTTTCCAGCAGCCCTTTCTGCTTTGAAGGAAAAGCACCACAAGGCCGTTTTGCCTTCCCCATGCCTTTTTGCTGCAGAAGCCCGGAGACTGATGAGTTGCTGGAAAGGTCTTTCCACAAACCTACATGAAACACTAACACTCACATCCTCTTTCCTTCCCCAGAAGCATGCCCTGGCAAGGGCTCCTGCAACAAGCAAAGCAACCTCACTCTTCAGCGCCTATCCCTATAATCTATGTCACTGCAGAGCTACATCTCTGCAGTACATGTGAATTTTGGAGTCTTTATTGAAAGACATATGTTGGGTCACAGCATTGCAGCTCAAATCTTGCTGAGGGGAAAAGATGCCATATTGATAGTCTGTTGTTTTAATGTAGCAGAAAGGCTGTAGTAAGTCTATAAAGAATGAACTAACCTATGAATTTCCTGCAGGTGTGACCAGGTCAGACATTAGGGAAGGAGGGATCTTAGAAATGTGTTGCTCTTTCCTCCAAAATACACTATATTGGCTAGTCAGGGCAGAGTTAAAGTCTGTAGGAGATGAGAAGGCTGCAAAGTGGAGTTTATTACCCTGAATTGTTTTAAATTACTGGAAAAAAAATTTCACTTGGCAATGTTGTTAAATGGCGACATTTTTGGCAGGAAAAGCACACAGTGGGGGATAAGGGTAGAAATGGA
Source organism: Tricholaema leucomelas (assembly GCA_013400475.1). Lineage (NCBI taxonomy): Eukaryota > Metazoa > Chordata > Aves > Piciformes > Lybiidae > Tricholaema lacrymosa > Tricholaema leucomelas. The sequence goes on along the minus strand of WAAF01007268.1, from coordinate 46,614 downwards.
AGTGGCTGTCAGTGGGGGAGAGGAAGAGGGAAAACAGTTAAGGGGGTTTGATTGAAGAACTGTGAACAGAAATGAGCAAATTCTAGAATCTGACTTGCAAGTTAGATGAGGACTTCTAAGAGTGAGAATATGAGTGCTTTTTGAATGGGTTAAATTCCTCCAGATTTGCCTCTTTTTCCACGTGGTTCTTGCTTTTAGAACCTTTTACTACAAGTCAGTCTCATGGAATGGTTTGGGGAAGCAGTAACTCCTTGAAGGGCTTTGCTGTTCCTTCTCTCTGTTTTCTTTCCCAGCCTGCCTCCTCAAACATATTGACTGTTGTGAGTCTTTTACCACGCAGTTGTGGGAGTATCTTTGCAAAGGTGCTTGCATTCAGTAGGATGCTGAAAGGTGTCAGCTCTCCTTACTCCAATCCTTTGTCTCTGGGATGGGATTGGACTGCCTTAGGCACCATTTGAGTCTTAGATTTTGGGAATAGTAGATCAACTTTTTGTGCAAAAGGCTTTTCGTTCTCCAGGATTGTTGGAGAGCCCCTGGGGTCCCACCCCTGTGAGTGTCAGGGGGAGGATGGGCCATTAAGAAGCCATGTGAACTACAGTTCCCCCCACCCCCCCCTTTTTTTTCCCCCCTCAGATTCAAGAATTGAAGGAACAGGAGCAAACTGTGGGGCGCAACAGGATGATAGACCAGAAAGGACAGGGATTTGTATGGAGACTAATGAGTTCAGTGCTAGTCAGCTGCCAGTCTTCTTTCCCATCTCTCTGTCTCCACTGGAAATTGTTTTTGTGTTTCCAAGAGGGGGGAAAAAAAGGGAACATTTTATTTATTTATTTATTTAGTTTTTAATTGAGAAAAACCACACTGGAAAGATTGAGGGGGGGGGAAGAACCCAACAATATCCGCTTGGGGAAAGTGAGTGAAGTAAATAAAATGAAAAGCAATAAAGTATGTTTTTTTTCTCTTTAAGCATATATATTATTGCCAGGCATTGTCATCCCCAGGGTGAGTGACCCTGTACATTTTGGGAGAGAGTCTAAGAGGAGACAGCTGAATGCCGTTACTGTTGGGCATGTGACAGTGTTAGCTGGGCATGTGCGTTCTAAACACTTTTAAGTCTTTCCTGTTTTGCATAGCCTGTTTGGAAAGAAGATGTTCGCAAGGCCATTTGTAAAGCTGCAGGCATTTCGTTTTTCCACTGAGAAAAACACAACCTCCAATTTTTCTTCCATGGAAATACAGCTTTATTTCCTTAAAAAAAAAACCAGTTCCCTCCTGAAGTCCAGGGAGGCTTGACAACGTCAATTTTTCAGAGTATTTTACCTGCTCTCCTAGTGACAGTGATGATGCCCGAGTGCTGTCTGCCTGGTCTGTTCTGTTTGCTCTGCCAGTGGTGAAAAAGTTCTTGCAAGCCACGATTTGCACTTCAAGAGATAAAAATACCGATGCCAACTTTTTGGCAGTTTGCTCTGTGTGACCAGGCAGCTACAAAACATTTTTGTTAGAGTCTGACATTTGATTTTCATGGTTCAACCACAAGTCAGTTTAAGAAACGGAACATAATGATCTTGCTCTCAGTGTAAACGGATGGGGGCTGAACTCTAGTCTACGGGAAAATCTGTTTTCACTGTTGCTGTTTTGGTCATTTGTAATTAGATTTTCTTATCGTGGTTGCTAAGACTATAAAAGGTGAGGTGTTTGTTATTTTTTTCTTTGTTTTTTTTTTATTTTTATTTTTTGTGTGGTTTTTAATTTTTTTCCTGTGTTTTTTTTTCTTCATTTTTTTCTTTGGATTTTTTTCATTTTTTTCCCCTCTTTTTTATTTGTTTTTTCCCTTTGTTGTTTTCTTTGTTTTTTTTCTTCCTTTGTTTTTTTTTTCTTTGTTTTTTCCTTTTTTTTTTTTTTCTTTTT
>WAAF01007268.1:21019-44515 GCA_013400475.1 Tricholaema leucomelas | reverse complement strand
TGTAAGATAGAAAATACCATGGCCCTGCTGTCTGGAATCTTGTCTTTGTGCAATTTTTGTTGTATTCATGGAATGATTATTTTTTTCTTCTTACTGCTGTCATGTCTTTTGCTCGTTTTTTTTGTTTTGTTTTCATTTCCTTTGGTTTTTGGTGTGTAGAATGTTAGCAGTTAGAAGTGTTTTGAGTCAAGTGTGCCTGTTTTGACATTGGAACTACAGGAAATAATTTTATGGGTATTGTTAGATAAAAGTGAAAGTTGTATGTTGGATGTTGATTCTTTGAGAGAGTTCCAACAGCCCTGTGTTTAAGACTATGCATGTCTTTTCTATTTGTGGTAATTTCTATTCTCCTGGCAGATTTAAGTCCTTTCTTTCCTTTTTGTATGCTTTGAGAGAGGTTAAGTGAGACAGTTACAGCATCTCAAGTCTGGAGGTGCAGACCTTTGCTTTAATTTCTTTCCTTAATGGATTTACAATAAGACCTTGGGCATGTCACTTATCTTTTTCATGTGTCTCAGTTTTTCACCTGAAACAAGGAAGACCGTAAAGAGAGATGTAAGAAAGAGGCACTGCAATACTAGGATAATTTGAGATGTGCAAATAGTTGGACTGGTTGTACTGAAGTAGTTCTGGAAGGTCAGTGTGTGATAAAGGAGACGTTTAAAAAACATTTTTTTTTTTTTTTTTAAACTTAAAAGGCTGTTGGTCAGAAAGTTGCAGAGAAAAATAACAGCTGAAGAAAGCATTAGAATTATTGATGCAGCTAATGACTGTGGCAATTGCACTCAGCCCTTCTTTACTGCAACTTTCAGAGGTCTTTATATCGCTGCTTCTGCTTTTGCAAAACTTTTGCGTTGTTCATGTACCTTGCAGTAGAGAGGCTTAACTGCCAGAAACAACTTAAAAACACAATTAAACATGACAGAAGTTTATTTTAGTAGATAAAACATTCTCATTTGTTTGTAGTAAACAAGTAACTATTGAAGACTGCAAAATACTTGAGTGTGATAGAAAATGTGGGAAGTGAAGTCTTCCTGAGATGTGAGCCTGAACTGAGCTTAATTAAAAAGCCATGGAGAAATCTGGGATAAACAACACTGGGCACTAAAACAAGCTTGTGCTTCTCTCTTGGATTTTCCTCCATTCTTGACTTTCTGAGACTTAATCTCAAAAGGAGGACAGAAAGAAAAATTAACAAGTTACGAACATATGCTGTCTGGCTTCCCAGAACTCCTCCTCAGCCTAATATCCAAAACAAATTTGCTGAACAAAATAATCATTCAAAAACAGGCTCTTTTCCCCCTGATGTTTAAATAAGCTCTTTTGCCTGTCCTCTGCCCAGGCTCATTTCACGCTAACATAAATAAACAATCTGGGATAAATCTAATGTCAACTTACTCTTTAAATATTAAATATAATCCAGAAAGGCATTGTGAAGAAAACAGTTGTAGTCTCAAAAGTGCACATATAAACATGTTTCTCAGCTTTCTTCCTCCTTGAGAGGTGGGCTTTTTCTTGAAATGTTCCTGAAATATGGAAAATAGGGTTTTCAGCAAGATGAGTCTTCAGTGAGCTTTTTGGTGGCACAGGCTGCCGCTGTAAGTGTAGACTCAACAACAAAGTCGTTGGCAAAAGTTCAGTAGGAGTGAGGTCCAAGTCAAACTTGAGTTTGCTTTCATGTGAAGCCATCTGCACTCTCTATGCTGCTGTGGTTCACACAGGCCTCTGTGGAGCTGAAACCAAGAAGAGATTTTTATTGAGTTGAGCCTTTAGTTCTCAAGCTTTTGCAAATAAACTCAAGGGAGCTTTTCATCATGGGACAGGACAAAGAAGCAACAAGCTTTCCATCCACATTTGTACTGCATATCCCAGCTAGTCTTTTGATGTGAACAGATACTGGACAAGGAGAGCATTTAGGCAAATTACCTCTTTGTGTACTTTGTTTGAAGCATTTAGTGGTTGTTTCAAGAGTCAGGGCATACTGACTACTGTCACGTGAAAGTAGTATTAATGAGCTTGTTATCCTAAAAGGAGCTTGTTATCGTGAACCACACTGGGTGGATGGTGCAGTGAAAAAAAGGGGAAAAAAAAAATCAGTAATCAGTCATGAGCAGGGTACCATGGTTCGATGTTTAGGTTGGAGGGACACTGTAAAATCCTGAGATCAGGACAGTAAACTGGACAATGCAAAGAGTTTGTGGGACAAAGCGTGAGGCAATGCAGTCCATGTGGTCACTGGCTTTTTGGAGCTACACTGAGTCATCATTGGGCAGAGGTCAGGTTTTGCCTCAGGTTTGGAAAACTGAACCCTTCTTCTTCCCAGTCTTGTGGGTGTTCTCCAAGAATTTTGTTATATCTAGTATAGTTTATGCAAAGCTGTTTCTCTTGAACGTTTAAAGTTTATTCCTTCAGTTTATTGAAGAAGTAAGATTTAAGTACCACCACTTACAAAAAGCTGCATCCAAAAGAGATCTTTCTAGTAGATCTGTGTAGGATAATGCATAATTCATTGAATACCATAAACATGACATTTTTAGCATGAAAGTGTTGTTATAGCTGTTCCAACTGTACTTGTCACCCTGGTGTCAAAGAAAACACCAAAATAACAGCCTGAAAAATAATTTTATAATGCACATTGTAATTAGAATATATACCTGCAGGGGAATAGTAAGGGTTTAGGTATAAATTTAGATGGCACAGTGTCCTCTCAGTCTGGATGGTTCTATATGGAAGTGCAGAGGAGCATGGAAACCCCCAAACAACATGTGGACTGACAGTCTGTCTTAAAACAATTCAGAAGGCAGCACACACACATTGAGTCTGCTTCTCCTGCAGCATGCTGTGGCTGTGAAGTGTTTCAGTAAACTTGAGGGTCTGTGTGAGACGTAATTTTTGGAGATGGGTAGGGTGGCCTGCCCTTCTCAGCAGAGTGTTTGTGAAGGCAGCAGCTGTTCTATGTTCATTTCCAGTCAAGTGTCTAGGAAACTGCACAAATAAGTTGATGAAAAATGGACCCAAATTTATAGTACCGTATAGTTTTGTGTTTTTCATTAAAATTTCTGGTATCTGTCTGCACAAGATCTGTAGGAGACACTTATTACAGATAAAGGGTCTCTAAATGGATTTTGTCACTATGAAGATGCTTACTACAGATAAAGGGTCTCTAAATGTTTTTTGTCGCTGGTTACAGATAAAGAATGAGTGGGTTTTGTCAGCAGTTGTTTGAGTGGAACAATGAAGAGCACCTGCACAAGGGGAAGTGTGAGGGCTTGGTGGGGTGAGTCAGAGCCATTTAATCTCCTGTGAGAATGTGCCTGAGTTTGATACTCAAATTCACACAGGACTATGCTTTTCTGGGAGAGCACAAGCTGCTGCTGTAAACTGGCGTAGGAGGTTGAAATGGTGGGAAGCAGGTGTGTTTGCAATGGACAGTGTGCAGTGCAAGAAGCTCCCTGTTCCTCCTTTCCTTGCTTTGCTCTCTCCCCTTCTGTGATATTTTGGGTGTTCCCCATCCCCCCCACTTCAGAAATCGCCCAGACTAGACTTAGCTGGCTCTGGAGATATGAATGAAGCTTATATTTACAGCTAGCGCAATATACAAGCAGATATTTACAGTATATATGGAAATATACAAGGTAAAAGGTAATACAGAAACACAACTCCCTTCCCAGACACCTGAGTCCCCAGGAGGGGCTCTTAACCACCCCTTCACCTTCCCCCTACCCCTCTCAACCTTACCCCGGTCCCAAGGAAGAATGGAGGCTCGGCCAGGGGGCTTAGGAAGCAAAGTGGATTAGACAAGAGATGCAGCTCAGCCAGGAGCCCCAGTGAGAGACTCCCTTATCTGTGTTTTGCTTTCATTCTTCTACATCTCAGCAAGCCTATGAGTGAAGTAGACATCACCACTGTTTTCCTTTCACAGCCTGTAATCTAGTTCTTCTCACCAGAACATTGTAGCTAGCTTCAAACTAGCACACCTTCCCATCTCTCTCCCCCTGCAGGCGGCATAGTATAGCGAGCATGCTGCAGGGCGTTAGCGAGAGAGGTGGGATCCATCAAATACTGTCATATCTCAGGCTGTGACAGTGGGCAGCGGCTGTCTGCCTTGACCTTTTGGGATCCACTGCTGAACGGTTTAAATCCCATACTGTTGTGTTACTTGTAGGATGCCTCAATAGATGTCTGTGCTCAAAATAAGGAAATAAATGGGCCAATTCCCTAAACTGAATGCATGAACCACCAATTGAAATTTAGCAGTAAGGAAGATCATGAGAAGTAGAAGAGGTCACCTGCCAAGAACTTAAGGATCTGGCTTGGTTCTGTGTTTTTAATGATCAGTTTGTCAGTGATCTGGGAAAGGGAGAGGGGAAGAATGGTGACGTGACAATGTGTTTTGACTATTCTAGTACAAACTTTCATAAAAAGGTGAATATCCTCCCACTTCCTTCTTTGACTTAGTTCTTATATCTGAGCTGACATCACATGGCATGGAATACCACTTTGGCCAGTTTGGGTCAGCTGGCCTGTCTGTGTCAGCTGGCCTTGATCTTACCTCAGCATACTCTAGGGGTGAGGAAATGTTGGAATAGTGCAGCTTGGATGCTTGTTCAGCAGTAGCCAAAACACTGGTGTGTTATCAACACCCGGCTACTGCACTGCAAAATACATCACTAGAAAAATGCTTTGAGGAGAATTAACTGCAACTGAGCCGAACCCAGTACAGTGTTTTTGGGAGAGCTGTTGTTCAGGCAGCTTATTTATCACCTGAGTCCAACAGTGACCCTCTTGAACCCTGTTTCTGGGGTTGGTAGCTCTGTTTTCTGGGGTTGGTAGCTCTGTTTTCTGTGCTCTGTGCATCCCTTCTCCATCTGGGAAGAGGACACTGGACCCAGAGTTGTTGACTACTTCAGAGAGACTTGCCAATCCATGGTTTAGCAGCGTTTTAGGAGAGGGAACCCACCCAACAGTGCCATTCCATGAAGACTGCACATGCTGGTGACTTTCTTCTGCCATGGGAGAAGAAAGTCACCAGCTTCTTACTTCCATCTTGCCATGAACCATGGGAGTGATCAGATGTTGGCGTGGAATACCTCTGAAAGGCATGTTATACAGATGTGTTTTGACAAGCTTCAAGTGAAAGAATTTAAGACATTACATTATTTATCAAAAGCCTTTGGTAATGCATGCAAACTCCTCATTTGGTCTTTAGCTTCACATCTGTGCTTTGGTGTACATAACTGAAAACCATTTTTTCTTTAGAAATAAAAAGATGGTATTTTCTAGCTAGAAAGCACCATTTATCTCATAAACTGGCAGATCTCTGTGCCAGCTGCATGCAAATGCCACCACTCTTGAAACAGTGTAGCAGGTGAAAATTGAGTTGGGCCACTTGGAAAGTTGTAGACTGCAAGTAAGACGAAGCTCTTCTTGGTGGCAAAAACCAGCATGAGGTCTTTCACATTTCCACAAAGGAACATTACAAAGTAGAAAAAAGTAGTTGTTCACAAAGCCCTAAACAGAGCAAGTAAAGTGAATGATATTCAGTTAACCCTTAAGGAACAGGGGTTAAGGTTGATAATTCTTCTGAACATTCAGACTGCCATTGACAGAATCCTCTTCAGAGAAGATTGCAGTAAGGGGATGAAACACCTAAGAACTTTGCTAAGAAAGGTCCTGCACCTGGGTTGGTGCAATCCCAGGCACAGATACAGGCTGGGTGGTGAATGGCTGGAGAGCAGCCCTGAGGAGAAGGGCCTGGGGGTCTGGGTCGACGAGAAGCTCAACATGAGCCGGCAGTGTGCACATGCAGCCCAGACAGCAACTGTGTGCTGGGCTGCATCAAGAGCAGTGTGGCCAGCAGGGCAAGGGAGGGGATTCTCCCCCTTTACTCTGCTCTCGTCAGACCCCACCTGGAGTACTGTGTGCAGTTCTGGAGCCCCCAACACAAGAGGGATGTGGAACTGATGGAGTGAGTCCAGAGGAGAGCCACGAAGATGATCAGAGGGCTGGAGCAGCTCTGCTATGAGGACAGGCTGAGAGAGTTGGGGCTCTTCAGCCTGGAGAGGAGAAGGCTTCGAGAAGACCTTATAGTGGCCTTCCAGTACCTGAAGGGAGCCTAAAGGAAGGCTGGGGAGGGACTATTTACAAGGTCTAGTAATGTCAGGACGAGGGGGAATGGGTTTAAGCTGGAGGAGGGGACATTTAGACTGGATATTAGGAAGAAGTTCTTTACAGTGAGGGTGGTGAGACACTGGAACAGATTGCCCAGGGAGGTTGTGGATGCTTCCTCCCTGGAGGCGTTTAAGGCCAGGCTGGATGAGGCCTTGAGCAGCCTGCTCTAGTGGGAGGTGTCCCTGCCTATGGCAGGGGGTTGGAGCTGGATGATCCTTGAGGTCCCTTCCAACCTAAACCATTCTAAGATTCTATGATTCTATGAAGTAAAGGATAAACAACAAGACTAAACAATCAGGTTTTTGACTCAGCAGAAATTTAGTAGCTGGATTCTCCAGGTGTTATGTAGTAGGGCTACCAGTGAAAAATATTTAGGAGTCCTTAATCATTTGAAGATTAGAAGATTCTAAATGAGCGCTCTTAATTTAAGGGAGGGAGTAGAAAATGACTGAGCCCTCGGTGAAAATATTTATGCAGTGTACAGAGGTCATTCAGGAAAGTAAATGTCTTGGCATGTAAAATATTTTAATGCCATTAAATATGTTGATGGAGTTTCTGCATTGTGAGTATTTTGTGCAGTTCCGGTTAGCCCTCCCTGGACTAAACAGAATTCCAGGAAGACCAGTGGGACTAAATAAGTGTAATATATTGGAATGTACAAGTGAAAAAGCCAGAGTTGGTCAGTTTAGACAGAAGATGCACAAATGGAGGTATCACAGAAGTAAGCAAAATTTACTGATTCTCGTAAAGTTGTCATAAAGGAATGACAGCTCCAACTGAAAGGTGAGAGGTGCTAAAGCCAGTGTAAAACAGAGAGTTTCCTCTAAATGCTAACTGCTGGCTGCCCATGAAGTGCCGCCTTTTGTACACGTCTGGATTTAAGACTTTCGCTCCACTTGGCATTAAATACCTCCAATGAGCAAAACAGCAAGCAGGGTACGGAAAACTGCTGCGTAGAGGGGAAATCTTTTGTGTTGTAGCAGTTGGGAAGGCATTTCCTAAGTGGAAAAGTTATCCAACAATTACATTCTGTCCCTTTCCTTTTCTCTCAAACTGTGGCCACAATGGGAGACAGGCAAGTGCCCTGGATGGTGTGCAGGTGGGAAGGTGTATGTACGTCAGTGCCCGTGGTCCCACAGGCCCAGGGGACTTATCAGTGCAACTTGAACCTGACATTCCAGGGAGTGGAGATATTTTGAAGTGGATGCTTGAAGCATGGAATTATATCATTTTTGTATTTTGAGTCATCCATTGTCTGTTTAATTCCCTGGGGCTGTTAATTACATATATAAATCAAACAAAGGCTATGGGAGTGTCTGATATTTAAAGTGAAAGTCTAAGGCCCCAGTGTCTGGGGCGCATTATTCTTTTCAGGCCTAACAAAGCTGGCAGAACTTCAGTTAAGGAAAGGGCACAACAATGATGCATTTCAACAGTGTTTTATGTAATTTGTGAACTTTATGAAACGCTCGTACAATAATTATTTTATCCCAGAAAACCTCGTAGATATTTTTCTAATGGGGTTTGAGTTAAACTTGCATTTGACTTGCGTTATGTTCTTTCAACAAATATGTTGTTATCTCTGACTGAAATGTGGGTTGAGGAATCACTTGAAACATAATACAGAAGTAGCACTGAAGACCTCAGCAGACTGAAAAATAATTGAAGTGAAGTAAGGAATGTTAACAAGCTTGTCATCATCTTCCAAAAACTGACATTTAAGCTGATCCACATTCTCTTTCTTCCTTTATGTGGAACACAAAACCGCATACATTGTGGGGTAACTAAAAGAAATGTTTAGAGGAGTTGGTTAAGAAACAGTGGACATGTTATTTTTGTGTTAGCTCTTGTATAGCCACATTTGAGCCTGTTTAGAAAGAAATGTAGTTTGTATAGTGTAAAGATGTTGGGGGAAGGGATAATGAGTTCCTACTGAATACTAATTGCCTACGAGTTGTTCGGGGAGACCGTATAAGAATGGAGGATTTGTTGTAAATTAGTCACTAGCTGTATTGTGCATTGCTGTGAGGTTAGACCAGAGCTGTAAAGGTGCCAGCTCTACAAAATTCTTATGATTCATTGTCTGACTTGGTGGCTATGTGAAGAAGAAAATGTTATTCAGGCTAAATATTATTGCAAAGAGAGCTCCTCTAATTGCAGCATAATCTTTCTTTGTACCACTTAAGCTTTAAGCATGTTCGAGCCGTAAAGATGGGAGTGACAGATTTTGAATGAGTTATCACTGCTTTTCCAACTGCGACATCCCAAGGTCTGCCAAAGTTGTAAATGCTGAGAAGAGGGGTATTGCTCTGTGGTAACAGGTTCTAGCAGACCGATTAGTGCTCTTAGCTTACGGTGAATCTTTGGCTTCTTTAATTCTGGCGTTTTGCCTGTCTTTAATTTGAGAGCCCTTGTAAACCCCGTTTTTAACATAGAAACAAAACTTTGAAGAAGTGTGTAATCATTTCTTTACTTTTGAGATGTATTTTCTTATTACTTACTCAGCTCCTATTGTTTTCCTTCACATCAAAATGGAAAGGTGAGTTAATGATTCACTGGCACACAGTGACCTTTCAAATAGCTCTGGACCACGATGCAACAGCTCCGCTTGAAGCTCTCATACTTTAACCCTCTTTGCTTCTGCCTTAATGTTTGCAGCCTGATCTGTCTACATGCCTGGACGACTGAAGAGAGCAAACATTTACAGCTTCTCCCTCCCCTGTGTTTAGTGGGCAATTTGATCCTTCTTTGCCCAATCCTTTATTTTACATCACTCTTAGACTTGACTTTCTGTTCAGAACAACAAAGTGCAGTTTTGGGAATCTGCTCGCTGTTTATTTAGCACAAAAATGGACTCAGACTCTGATTCACCTTTTAATTACTCGTGGCCTTCCTTACCCAAAATGAGGATTCGAAGAAGAGCATCCAAACCAGGTAGAAAAACTGTCTTCTTTTAAATGACTCTTGCCTAATATGATCTGCCTCCTTTGCGTTGTATGATTTCGCGCAGGTGGTTCTAAACAATATGCATGAGGAAGACTTTTTCTGTCAAAAGTCTACCTCGCTGTTAGCTCTGCTTTTGTAGATAACAATGTTGGGATTTGTTAAGCAGGAAGAAAGTTTTTTCTCCAAATGATGTACTGTTCTTTATTAAAAAATAAATACAAAATCTTTATTCTCTTAGGATTTTTAATTGTTTTTTTTTTTTCTTGTTGCATGTGTAGCTCTCACTTAGCAGCTCTGACGCCCTAGGAGCTACACAGCGTGGCAGTGCCTGCAGAAAGCTCTGCTGGTTACAGTTGTTTTCATTTAGGGAGAATTTGCTACTTCAAATATGCCTCAACAGCTAACAGGATTTTTTAATTTTTAAATTATGTATAAAAATCTTAATAGAACAAATAACAGAATCTTTTGCATGCAGAAGAATCAGTTACTCTCTGTGGTGGCAGGGTCAGTTACTGTCTGTGCACGTAAGTCCTCTTTCGTGGAGAAATCTTTGGGAGGTAAGCATTATAAATGTCAGTATGATAAAGGAGATTTTTAAGGTGCTGATCAGCTGTTGGGAGAAATTATCATTGAAAGCTTTGATGGAGAAAGATACACCTTTTGCCATTCTTCCTCTAAATTTCTTTTAAATGCAGTAAAAATTTGATTTGTGCTCCCTTCCATTCAATTGGTTGGGTTTTTTTGTTGTTGTTGTGGGTTTTTTTGTGTGTGTGTGTTTCAAGGAAGGAGGAAAAAAACTAAGAAAAGATCCATAAGAACAGAATCTTTTGCAAGCAGATNTTTCATTTAGGGAGAATTTGCTACTTCAAATATGCCTCAACAGCTAACAGGATTTTTTAATTTTTAAATTATGTATAAAAATCTTAATAGAACAAATAACAGAATCTTTTGCATGCAGAAGAATCAGTTACTCTCTGTGGTGGCAGGGTCAGTTACTGTCTGTGCACGTAAGTCCTCTTTCGTGGAGAAATCTTTGGGAGGTAAGCATTATAAATGTCAGTATGATAAAGGAGATTTTTAAGGTGCTGATCAGCTGTTGGGAGAAATTATCATTGAAAGCTTTGATGGAGAAAGATACACCTTTTGCCATTCTTCCTCTAAATTTCTTTTAAATGCAGTAAAAATTTGATTTGTGCTCCCTTCCATTCAATTGGTTGGGTTTTTTTGTTGTTGTTGTGGGTTTTTTTGTGTGTGTGTGTTTCAAGGAAGGAGGAAAAAAACTAAGAAAAGATCCATAAGAACAGAATCTTTTGCAAGCAGATGAATCAGTTACTCTCTGTGGTGGCAGGGTCAGTTACTGTCAGTGCACATAGTCCTCTTTCGTGGAGAAATCTTTGGGAGGTAAGCATTATAAATGCCAGTATGATAAAGGAGATTTTAAGGTGCTGATCAGCTGGTTCATGTTGGGAGGAATTATCATTGAAAGCTTTGATGGAGACAGATACTCCTTTTGCCATTCTTCCTCTAAATTTCTTCTAAATGCAGTAAAAATTTAATTTGTGCTCCCTTCCATTAAATTGGTTGGGGGTTTTTTTTGTTGTTGTGGGTTTCTGTGTGTGTGTATGTGTGTGTGTGTTTCAAGGAAGGAGGAAAAAACCTAAGAAAAGATCCATCAGTGTCATTAAAGTCAGTGAGCTGGGAGAGTTATGTTTGCACAGACCGATGCTTTGACCTAGTTTGAGAGTAAAAAATGTGTACAGAAAGCACGTTTTAATGTGTGGAACACTTTCCGGGCTTTTTGTTCATGAGAATCCCCAAGCACATAGGAGTTTCTGCAGTGTGTGTGGATGCACATAGAGTTTTGAGAATTGACGAGCTGAGGTCTTTCCATCTCTCATGAACACCCATTTTATTTGTAAATTCTGTAGCTATTTGCCCATCTTCCAACTTTTGTTGTCATTTAATGTACCTTTTCGCTCTCTTTTTTTTTTTTCTTTTTTAATACTTCTCCACTCTATAGAGATCTGGTGTTTGCATCTGATTTCCTGTGTCTGTTAATAATATACTGACACATGTGACTTGTATGCACAGCTGACCATATTATCTGGGGTTGTTGCAGCAAGGTGTTCTTGGGTGCGTGTGCACGTTTTAGCAGTAAAATCCCAGTTGTGCTTGGAGAATTGAAGTCCTGGCTGCACACAGGGTGGAAGTACCTCTGAAAGAGGACAGCAAGCTTATTAGCTGCACTGGTGATCAGTATTTGATTGTATCCAGTTCATCCTAACACACAGGTGTGAGGCAAGTCTTGAAGTCGCATTTCCCACATGGAGAAGTTAAGATCTCAGTGAACAAGAAGCGTGTAGTATCCAGTGGAAAGCAGTATGGGATACTTCTTCCCTGTTCCAAAAATCATGAATTTATTGTGCACATTTGCTGGGTGCTCCAACTGATCTGGACAGTGAAATGTTAGCCTATTCCCTTCCTCTCCAAACTGGTAGGCTGTTGGTTTCCTAGTCTGGATTTGCTCTCCATGGGAGTGCAGACCTCTGGTGGAAGAGTCCAAAGTGAGAAGTCTCACACTCCACATTGCACCACACCCATCTGTGTGTCCACATTTTAAGTTCTCTGTGGGCCTCAAGGTCAGCTTTTGCCTCTGCTCAGGGTCCTATCAAACTAGGTGTTGGAGACTCTGTCCTACCCCTGAACTCTTGGAGGCCATCAGAAGCCATTGCAAACTCATTCCCTTCTGCTGAGGTTTCATATGCATGGAATGATTAATGGTTAATTAGGCCTAGCAGAGTCCAGTTAATATGTCTGTGTCTTAGTGGTTGGGCTGGGGAGGGAGTCTAGGTGTTATTCCTAGATGTGAGAGCTGTAATGGTATTTATATTGTTATTGGAGGTGAAATGACCATAAGGCAGGTGCCTTCTCCTCTTGCGTTGGCATACTCCCTCTTATTCAGAGACAGAGACTCTCAAAGCATTTTTGGAGGCTTTAACAGTCTTCAGGGATGCTGTATCTGTTTCTGACAAGTCTGACCCACTGTTCTGGGAGGTGGGAATTGAAACCAGACATCATCATCGTATCTTGAAGAAATTCTTGTCTGTTGTGCTGTTGTATTAAATGAGACATGAAATTATTTCTTATATTTTCTTGAATTCTTTCATATAGTAGGTAAAGTGGCAGCTTCAGAGAGGGAGGTCAGGGCAGTGAATCCCTTGCTGGAAAGGGACACGTTCCACATGTAAGTGTCAACAGCTGACTCGTGACTTGTCCTGAATGTTTATTAGTGGCTACTTTTGGACCACATTTTGAAAATGGTAGTATGATTTCTAGCATCCAGATTCCTGATCCTCTCCGTGCGATATGTAGGAAACAGAGCTTTAGTTTTCACTCCACAGATTTAGGACAGTTAAATATTTGTCTTTATAACAACAACACTTCAAAGCATACCTCACCTTACCCTGCATAATGCTATGCTTATGTACTTGCCCTAATTTGGTGTCATCAGTAGTTAACACTGTCTGAATGAAGCACTGAATTAGGGATACAAATCACCCTTTGAAACGGTTTTTATTTGTCCACATCTACCCATGTGCTTGTCACTCTAGATGACCCCTTGCCAGGAACGTGCAGGCTTCCTTGTCTGAATTCAGCTGACCACTTTAGGATTTAGAGGAGTATTTCTGCAATCCTCCTGCATGACCTGTACTGTTAGCTGTCTGCATTTTTTGCTGACTTCGTAACTCTTACTTCCAGTTACACATTAACCACTGCTCAGATTGCTGGGGGTAAATGAGATGAGCTGTCCGAAAACTATTAATTGTATCTAGAGAAGGGAATTTGTAATATATATCTTGTCTCTTGGCTTGTTCACATTAATGAATTTCACTTCTACTCTTTGCTCTGTCATAGAGTTATGTAAGTCTTTGTTTTTGTGTTCCGCTCTTGCCATTTTCTGACACAGGTCATTCAAGGCTATACATTTTCTTAAGCCAACCTAACGTATGGTTTGAATTACTGCTCTTAGGATCATGTGCTATTTTTTTAGAAGTTCAAGTAGTTTTGTAAGCCTGGTGAAATGTACAGCCTTTGCTGCATAGCTTTGATGACAGAATTGCAGAAGATGCAGACAAGTTGTGCCTAGCTATTTGTTGGTCAAGATATTTTATATTATCCACATTTGGAGATTATCTTTCCCAGTGCTGGGGGTTTTGCTCACTTACATCTAAATAAAACATACCTCTCTCTTGACTGTTTACCAAGCAGATGGCAGAGGGCCATAGGCTCTGCTAAAGGAGACAGTTCTTGATTTTATTCTTTCTCTGTGATTATGGCACAGACAGTGTTTGGCTTAGTGCAGGAAGATCTGCTTGATGAGCGTTGCTGCTGGGTTGTTTCAGTACCAGACTCAATTCTGATCTGTCGTATTTATCTCAGTAAGGTCGTTTTTATCTTAGTAAGCATCTTGAAGTTTATTTCTGACATCTTTTAGAGCTAAAACTTTAGGAGACCTTCACTCTCACAAGAAGTGCAAATGTGCCCTAGAAGTCTTCTTGCTCTTTCCATAAGGTGTGCTGAAGTTTTGCATCTGTAATGAGAATGAGCATTTTAATAGGTAGGGAAGATTTCTGAGACCTTTTGGTTTGAAAATGCAATTTGCCACTACTCTTCAATTTTAAGGCAAGGACAGCCTTGGTACTGGTACCCAGTGCAGGAGCTGTTACCTGCTGCCTTCTTAACCCTGAGGAAGGTCTGCCAATGTTCCCCAAAAGACCAAGGTAACTGGTAGGCATCGAGGCACGCTGGTGGTAATTCGTGGGGCTGTAGGAATGAATTGTGTGATACGGACACTTGCAATGGTTTTGTCACTTTTTAAACTGTTCAGGCTGGTTCAATGGAAATAAGTTACTAGCACAGTCAATGTGTACTTAATAGTGGTCTCCCCTGCATTCAGCGAAGTCTTTAAATACTTCTCTTGTTACAAAGTCAATTTGATGTAGTCATCCCTTCATGCATGTTTGAAACAGGGGTGTGGAGTGGGAGTAAAGAGGTGCAGTGGAGTTATATTGCAACATGAAGCCCCAGAATAACCTGCTACCTTTTGTCTGTTCATTTAAAACCTCAACAAATATTTATTTACACATCTCACCTTTGCCAGTGGAGTAACTGGAGCATCACCAGATGCTAAACACAGGGTGTTTAGCAGATGATATTAAAGATGTACTGATAGAAAGTACTACAGATGACAGACTCTGATACGTCTTGCTGTATTTGCAGTAGATTTCTTCAGAAGTTATTTAGATTGTTCTTCTGTTACAGAATTTTAAACGAATGTAAAACGTGGTATTAGAAGAGTTGCTGCGTAAGTAAAAATGTGAAGTAATAGGGTATTTTGTTGCTTCTGGCCTGGGACATGTAATTCACAGTGCAGTCTGTTAACTGACTGTGAAGACCGTGGCAGTGGGCACTGTTGCTGAAGAGAAGAAACTGTCTCCATAGGCTTAGGTTTACTCTATAATTCATAAGGACTGGGCTTTTTTTTTTTTTTTTCCTGGGATATGTATTGGTACTTTTCAGCCTAGCACTGGAGTCCAATACCGGCATTGCCAGTTGTACCCAGGGGTTTAAATACAAGAGGGAGTGTGTGCTGGTGAAGGTAATATGCATACAAGCAGCAAGAGAGCCTGACATTTTCTTCCCTTTCTGGTTGCTGGTTTAAGACCAGCCTTTGGAAAGCTTTTGTTGCCACAAAGTACTGACATTTCTGCCAAATCACATTTCTGTATGATTTTAGCTGCCTAAGTCTGATAAACTGCGGTAGAAAACAACACTTTTATACTGTTTCTAAACAAAGGCTTTCGGATCTTCACAGACCTAAGGAAATGGTTTGTAGCTTTAGCAGTTCTCAAGATGGCAGTGGCTAAAATAATGTTAAAATTCTTCCAGGAGAGAGAAGTAAAATGAGAAGTGTATGAATGTTTTAATGGTATGAGATCCCACAGGACCTGCCAAGACTAGAAACCAAATAATTCTTACTGTGCTGTTTCTAAGTGGGAATTTCCAGTTTCCCCAAAGTGTAGAACTTACTCTTGGACTTTATGAGATAGCATCAGAAAATTAAATAAAAGCTGTGGTGTGGCACTGCAGTTTTGACATTGGTCTGGGGCTTTCTTTTCCTGAGGAAAAATGCCTTGACAAATGCAGTTTCTAATCCAGTGTAATTTCTTTATTGTAACTTTTATTGCAATCTGATGATCAAAGTGCTGTTGGATGGGGCTTTGAACAACCCAGTCCAGTGAAAGATGCCCCTGCCTATGGCAGAATGATTGGACTAAGTGATCTTTGAAGTTCCTTTTCAGCCCAAACCATGCTGTATGATTCTGTGATGTGTTAATTGCTTTAGGAATGTAGCTTTGAGAAAGCGTTTAGTAGTTTATTTTCCCTTCTGCCTTTACAGAAAATAGATTTCTGATGCAGACTAAGATGGATTTTTTGGTATAATTTTCTGTAACAGACAAACCAAATTTAAATCTATTGAGAGTTTTGGTGGTTAAGATACTTTGTCACCTTCTTCTTACACTAGTCTATCTTGGTTCAATCCCAATGGCAATGCTTGACTTACAACATCTTAACATAAGGAAAATTGCATCACAGCTGTGATTTTAATTTTTTAAAGCCTGTTTTCATATAATCTATAAAAAGATTGGTTTCCACTTTGTCAAATTTTGTCTTTTTTACAAAGAGAATGCTACAGGCTGGGGACAGAGTGTCTGGGGAGCAGCCAGGAGGAAAGGGACCTGGGAGTACTGGTGGATAGTAGGCTGAAGATGAGCCAGCAGTGTGCCCAGGTGGCCAAGAGGGCCAATGGCATCCTGGCCTGTATCAGGAAGAGTGTGGCCAGTAGGAGGAGGGAGGTTATTCTTCCCCTGTACTCAACACTGGTCAGGCCACACCTTGAGTACTGTGTCTAGTTCTGAGTTCTCTCTCAAGAGAGATGTTGAGGTGCTGGAAGGTGTCCAGAGAAGGGCAACAAAGCTGGTGAGGGGCCTGGAACACAAACCCTATGAGGAGAGGCTGAGGGAGCTGGGGTTGTTCAGCCTGGAGAAGAGGAGGCTCAGGGCAGACCTCATTGCTGTCTACAACTACCTGAAGGGAGGTTGTAGCCAGGTGGGGGTTGGTCTCTTCTCCCGGGCAACCAGCAACAGGACAAGGGGACACAGTCTCAAGTTGTGCCATGGGAGGTCTAGGCTGGATGTTAGGAGGAAGTTGTTGCCAGAGAGAGTGATTGGCATTGGAATGGGCTGCCCAGGGAGGTGGTGGAGTCGCTGTCCCTGGGGGTGTTCAGGAAAAGACTGGATGAGGCACTTAGTGCCATGGTCTAGTTGACTGGATAGGGCTGGATGATAGGTTGGACTGGATGATCTTGGAGGTCTCTTCCAACCTGGTTGATTCTATTCTATTGGACAGGGCTGCGTGCTAGGTTGGACTGGATGATCTTGGAGGTCTCTTCCAAACTGGTTGATTCTATGATGATAGAGAGAAAGTAATCTGAGGCCTTGGCTACTGACTCAAATACTGGATTGGTGCACGCTCTTCACATTTAAAATCAGCTTTAAGGGAAGTGAGTGTGCAGAGCAGAATGACTGTATTTCTGTAGTGCTTGGTTAGTTTTTCTGTTGCTTAAAGACGTGAGATGAGGTAAAAGAGTCAGCCTGTGCAGCTTTTTATGAGATTTGCAGACATGAGCATGCCATTGAAAACTAAACTTTCAAGTTCTATTAAATATTTTTGGTGAAACTCATACCCTATGAGGAGAGGCTGATGGAGCTGGGGTTGTTTAGCCTGGAGAAGAGGAGGCTCAGGGCAGACCTCATTGCTGTCTACAACTACCTGAAAGGTGGTTGTAGCCAGGTGGGGGTTGGTCTCTTCTCCCAGACAACCAGCAACAGAACAGGGGGACACAGTCTCAAGTTGTGCTGGGGTAAGTATAGGAGGAAGTTGTTGCCAGAGAGAGTGATTGGCATTGGAATGGGCTGCCCAGGGAGGTGGTGGAGCCACCGTCCCTGGAGGTGTTCAAGAAAAGACTGGATGAGGCACTTAGTGCCATGGTCTAGTTGACTGGCTAGGGCTGGGTGCTAGGTTGGAGTGGATGATCTTGGAGGTCTCTTCCAACCTGGTTGATTCTGTTCTATTCTATCTTGTTTCAGTTCCCAAGTAAGATAACATGCAGCCTTCATCCCAAATACATTGTTCATGGGTTAATTCTTGGTGGATTGCCACTCTCTGAAGACATAATCGGTGATCATAGAATCATAGAATGGTTTAGGTTGGAAGCGACCTCAAGGATCATCCAGCTCCAACCCCCTGCCACAGGCAGGGACACCTCCCACTAGAGCAGGCTGCTCAAGGCCTCATCCAGCCTGGCCTTAAACGCCTCCAGGGAGGAAGCATCCACAACCTCCCTGGGCAACCCGTTCCAGTGTCTTACCACCCTCACTGTAAAGAACTTCCTCCTAAATTTTATTTGATATTATTTGAATATATGATATTTTATTTGTAACCCTTTAACAAACTTCTTGCCTTTTTTTTTTTGTTTGTTTGTTATAGTAATTTGCTTTATTGGTTTAAGATTAGTGTATGTTTTGCTCCCAGTAGGTAGAATACTTTAGGTGAGTTGTTACTTGATTCCAGTTGAACATTATTCTCTTCAAATAATGTATCAGATGTTAGGTATTTAATGTTTAGGTCATAATCATGCATATTTCATTCTAGCTCATAAATCTAGTCCTCTGTACTTCTGCAGCCACAGATCTCTACAAAGATCTGTCTTAGGCAGAAAACAGAAAAATTTGCTAACCAAAATACATGAACACTTATTTTTAAGTTATATGAATGATTCTGTGGTGCTTTTTAGTATCATAGAATCAGTCAGGGTTGGAAGGGACCACAAGGATCATCTAGTTCCAACCCCCCTTCCATGGGCAGGGCACCCTACCCTAGATCAGGCTGGCCAGAGCCTCATCCAGCCTGGCCTTAAACACCTCCAGGGATGGGGCCTCAACCACCTCCCTGGGCAACCCATTCCAGGCTCTTATCACTCTCATGGTGAAGAACTTCCTTCTCACATCCAGGCTGAACCTACTCATCTCCAGTTTCGCTCCATTCTCCCTAGTCTTGTCACTCCCTGATATCTTGAAAAGTCCTTCCCCAGCATTTTTGTAGGTCCCCTTCAATTACTGAAAGGCCACAAGAAGGTCACCTTGGAGCCTCCTCTTCTTCAGACTGAACAGCCCCAACTCTTTCAGTCTGTCCTTATAGCAGAGGTGCTCCAGCCCTCTGATCATCCCAGTGGCCCTTCTTTGGACACACTCCAGCATGTCCACATCCTTCTTGTAATGGGGGTTCCAGAACTGGGCACAGTACTCCAGGTGGGGTCTCACCAGAGCAAAGTGGGAGAATCACCTCCCTCAAGCTGCTGGCCACACTTCTCCTGATGCAGCCCAGGATCTGGTTGGCCCTCCAGGCTGCAAGTGTGCACTGCTGGCTCATGTTGAGCCTCTTGTCCACCAGCACCACCAAGTCCCTTTCCTCAGGGCTGCTCTCCAGCCAGTCACTGCGCAGCCTGTATTTATGCTTGGCAGTGGCTTGACCCAGATGCAGGACCCTGCACTTGGTCTTGTTGAACCTCATGAGGTTGGCTTGTGCCCACCTCTCCAGCCTGTCCAGGTCCCTCTGGATGGCATCCTTTCCCTCCAGCTTGTCTGCTGCACCACACAGCTTGGTGTTGTCAGCAAACTTGTATCTTGCCAACTAGAGGCTTCTTGGAACTTGTAGCAAATGTTGGGCAACTACACAATGGGCAGATGTTTGAGTGGCTACCTAAATAGTAATGAAATTGCGATCCTAAGATTCAGTGCTTAATGATTAAATTTCCCATTTTTATGTCAGTATATATATGTGAAAATAAAATAGTTTGAGATTTAATGGCATATTTTCCACATTTTCTTTTTTTTTTTTTCCCAGAGCAGAGACACTCTACCCTTGATGTGCTCAGGAGACTCAAGGCTTCACCCACTTTCTTCGCTGCAACCAGACTTTCTGCCATGCTGAGTGGAAGTGACGTAGTGTACGCAAACTGCATGGTAGTAGACCAAGTAAGCTTACATTTGAACTTTGGCAAAATTTTAATTGTTGCCTGGTAAAGTATCTTATTTTTGTGACAGTAGGATCTTCTGGATGTCAGCAGTGCTGTGTGTGGCCAATTATCATAGTATCATAGTATCATCAGGGTTGGAAGAGACCTCACAGATCATCAAGTCCAACCCTTCACCACAGAGCTCAAGGCTAGACCATGGCACCAAGTGCCACGTCCAACCTTGCCTTGAACAGCTCCAGGGACGGCGACTCCACCACCTCCCTGGGCAGCCCATTCCAGTGTCCAATGACTCTCTCACTGAAGAACTTTCTCCTCACCTCAAGCCTAAACTTCCCCCGGTGCAGCCTGAGGCTGTGTCCTCTCGTTCTGGCGCTGGCCACCTGAGAGAAGAGAGCAACTTCCCCCTGGCCACAACCACCCCTCAGGTAGTTGTAGACAGCAATAAGGTCACCCCTGAGCCTCCTCTTCTCCAGGCTAAACAACCCCAGCTCCCTCAGCCTCTCCTCGTAGGGCTTGTGCTCGAGGNCAGATCCCTCTCTGTCTGGCTGCTTTCCAGCCACTCTGACCCCAGCCTGTATCTCTGCATGGGGTTGTTGTGGCCAAAGTGCAGCACCCTGCACTTGGAGCTATTGACTCTGCCCATCTGTCCAGGCGGTCAAGGTCCCGCTGCAGAGCCCTTCTGCCCTCCAACCCAGCCACATCAGCCTCCCCTAAAAACTCTAAAATAAACCCAGGTGTTGTGGAGGGCCTGTACGCCCGAAAATAGGCTTATTTTTTGCCTTACCTTGCTCAAACATGTTTTTCTGCCCAAACCAGGGGTAAACATATTAAATGGGTAAACAAGCACAAAAAGGGCCACAATAGGCCTGGTGCCACAAAGTCTGGCCTGCCTAAGGTCCAGGTTGTAAACAGGTTGCATAAGCTGGTTGTAAACATGTTGCATAAGCCCACGCGCTTAGCGTGTGGCCCACCTATGCTCTCCCCATATTTGGGGGTACCAGACTTGTGATCTTGTCTATCATGGTATTGTTTGGCTGACTGCCATAACCTGATTGGTCACTTTAGTGGCCAAAGGGCTATTAATCTTGGTCCACAGCTCATAAATAGAGGCACACAGGTAAACAACGTGCTTCTGCGTGCGCTGGCTTCACCTGCAGCTCTGACTCCATTGCTGTAGCTCGCTCACTTGCTCTGGCTTCACCTGCAGTTCTGACTCCATTGCTGCAGCTCTCTCACTGCCCTCTTGTTTCACCAGCGTGAAGGCCCTTAGCTCACACTTAGGCCCCATGCTTGGGCCCCACTGTTCACTTGTGTGCTCAGGCTCCGTTGCCTACGTATTCACTTGCAGAGCTCACTTAAGCCTGCCTGTATATTTGTGGAGCTCAGACTCCCCAGCCACCTGTGCACACCTTGCATGCCCGCTGCTTTTGTTGCCTGGTGGACACCATTGCTGCCGAGATAGTGGGAAACATCCCCTGCACACGATTGGCCCCTGCTAGCCAGCGTGAGAACTGTGCTCAAGACTGCACAGCATCCTTCTCCTGCACCTGAGGTCCTGTCAGCAGTCCCTGGACCAGTCCCAGGACAAAGCATCCAGAAGGAGCCATGAGACAAGGGCAGAGATTGCATCCTTGCCAGGAGAACAAGGTCAGAAGCTGTAATCATTTCCCCAGATAGCTGGGAAGATTGCATCCTTTCCCCCCAAGTCGGGAGGATTCCAGCCTCAAGGTCCACAGGCAAAGCTCCCCTGAGGTTTGGACACTTTATATAGGCTGTGACATAGCCCCGGAGGGTGATTAATGATTATTAATTAATCAGAATTGTGAGCAAATGCTTTAATGCCTCTGTAACATCTGTAGCCTCCTGCCATAGAGCAGAAGAAGTTTCAGCCCACTCTGCTGGGAAGATAGTATATTGACCCCAAGTGGCATTGAGCCACGGGGAAAACTCCTCTCTCTGTTTATAGTTATTGTCATATAGTTATTAATGAGCCACAGGGAAAAATCCTCCCTCTGTTTATAGTTATTGTCATATAGTTATTAATCGGTTATATTGTGTTATTAATCCCATAAGGTCTTTCCATAACTGTGTAAGAATCCATTTTATATTAATATACAGTGGTTGGGGGTGGCAAGAGTTCAGAATATTGGATTTAATAAATACATATTTTTATACATATTATCTCACACCAATTTATTTCTCCCCTTCGCCACAAATCGGCATACGCGGCAGAATCCCCCTCCGCGACACCAGGAATACTTAACTCTTCTCAGCTGTGATTTTGTAACACTTTTATGAGGTCCTTTTTTACTGTTTCAGCTGATATTAGGAATTCTTCTCCCTAGCTTGTATGAAGGATTCTAAAGCAGTTCTTACTGTCTTTTCTATGTGTGAGCTGAATGGTACTTGCTTCTCTCTAAGAAACATTAACACCACGTAACTTGCCTATGTGCGTGTCAGATTTTCTGAATTCTGTGTACAGTGACAAAAGAGATGAATTTGCGGATGCTGAGTAGTTTTGGAAATTAGTTATAAGCTCATAGTTAAAAGCTCAAATGAGATGTTGATGGGGGGGTGAAATCGACGTCCAACAGCTGGCATAGAGTATTCTAATACTGGAAATTCTGGCTTAATATTTTATGTTTCTGCTTTATTTTTCACCAGCACAGGAGATGAGCCAGAGTGTCCAGATCAAGTTATATTTGACATAACTATTTTGCACCTGAAATCCCTCCCCTGCTGTCACACTCAGATATCATAATTTAAGCAGAGAGTATTAGGCCAGCTCCCTTGTATAGTGATTGTGTCTAGTTAAACAGCTGCTGGATTCTGGTGTCATGTAGCTAAGTTTCAGTGATGATTTAAGTGATTAATTTATTGTTAACCTGACATGGGCTTTCCCTGGAGTAAAAGAATAGAATAGAATAGAATAGGAGTAGAATAGAATAGAATAGGTTGGAAGAGACCTCCAAGATCATCCAGTCCAACCTATCACCCAGCCCTATCCAGTCAACTAGACCATGGCACTAAGTGCCTCATCCAGTCTTTTTCCTGAACACCCCCAGGGACGGTGACTCCACCACCTCCCTGGGCAGCCCATTCCAGTGGCAAATCACTCTCTCTGTCAAGAACTTCCTCCTAACATCCAGCCTAGACTTCCCTCGGCACAACCTGAGACTGTGTTCCCTTGTTCTGTTGCTGGTTGTCTGGGAGAAGAGACCAAGCCCCACCTGTCTACAACCTCCCTTCAGGTAGTTGTAGACAGCAATGAGGTCTGCCCTGAGCCTCCTCTTCTCCAGGCTGAACAATCC
Source organism: Tricholaema leucomelas (assembly GCA_013400475.1). Classification (NCBI taxonomy): domain Eukaryota; kingdom Metazoa; phylum Chordata; class Aves; order Piciformes; family Lybiidae; genus Tricholaema lacrymosa; species Tricholaema leucomelas. Next base: position 21,928 of record WAAF01007268.1, on the reverse strand, counting down.
CAGCTCCCTCAGCCTCTCCTCATAGGGTTTGTGGAGTGCTGAATATGAAGTACTCAGATGTTCATGGAAGAAGGGTGAGATTTTGCAAGTGTGATTTTTAAAATTAAAGGAAAAAAAAGGTGAAGTGTTTCAGCCACTGCATTCCTCGAAGATGTAGTTTGTTGTGACTTCTGAGATGGAATTTTCAGTCAGTGGCCAATATGTTCAAAATGCACCTAAAGTTCCTGAGAGATGCATGAATTATGACCTAGGAGCAAGTATCAGAGTATTATAAGTAATCTGTGAACCCTTGGTTTTAACAATGTCTGTGTTGAAAGGACAGAGTTGCAGAAGAGCAACTCCATTCCTGCTTTAGATGTTACCTAAGTATATTTGCTTAATGCAGAGCTGCTTTCAAATTTGCTGAATTGATGACTGGGACCAAATGCTCCCTTACACACCACACAGCTGGAGCCAGAGCAGCTGCTGGAGAAGGTTCCTCTGGTGGTTGTGACGGAGGGGACTTCTGCCCTTATCGCCCGTTTGTGGCGAAGGGAAGAAATCAATGGGTGCGAGATAGTTATATAAAAATATATGTTTATTAAACTCAATATTCTTAACTCTCAACACCCCCCAACCACTGTATTAAATATTGTTCATTCACGGTTATGGGTCGACCTTATGGGCTAATATCACGATAAACAGCTTACTAAGAACTCTATTACAATGACTGGCATTCAACTATGAACAGACTATTAACAGAGAGAGGTTTCCCCACGGCTCAGTTCCGCTTGGGGTCAATATACCACCTGCCCAACGGAGTGGGCTGAAACACCTTCTGCCCTTTGGCAAGAGATTACAAATATTACAGAGGCTTCAAAGTATTTACTAACAATTCTGGTTAGTTATCAATAATTATCAATCACCCTC
>WAAF01007268.1:4393-20505 GCA_013400475.1 Tricholaema leucomelas | reverse complement strand
GAATTCACTATGCCTTATGCCTCCATAAATGGAGAGAGCATAGGCGGGGCCACACGCTCAGTGTGGGCTTATGCAACCTGTTTACTACACAGGCCTTAGCAGGGCCGGGGCCAGGCAGACACCATGGCGCCTTGGCCTTTTGTGCCTTTTATGCCTTTTAATGTGTTTACCCGTTTTGGGCTTGTTTACCCCTGGTTTGGGGAGGAACATGCCTGGGCATGCAAAGCAAAGTGAGGCATAGAATGAGCCTATTTTTCAGGCCTATGGGCCCTCCACAACAGTGGTAGGGGAAACCTTTCTCTTGACCTGTGTGAGAATAACTTTGAGAGAGGGAACAGCTGTGTAAGACCTGGGAGTAACATGTTACCTTCATGTAGCTCATCTGCACAATGCAACAGAAGTAATTCCAGCCTTGTGTGCACTTTGTTTTCAAATGCAAATATAGACTGCTGTAAAAATGCCATCAGTTCCCTCTGTCTTTCACTGAAATATTATCATGGAGATGAAAACACATCTTAAAGATGGCTGGAGAGAAGGAAGTTATCAATCTGCAAAATCAAGGTTTTGTAGATGCTTGCAATCCTTCCTGTCTTTCCTTTTTCATTTTATACAGGTGATTTTTGGAAATTGTGTGTTTTCACTGCATGTGTGACTTTTCCTTGTTGTTTAGTGTGCAAATAGACATTTCACATCTAACTAAAAGACTGCTGATAAACTGTATTTCAGTATCTTCTGTAAAAAATCAACCTCAGTTGCACAAAGAATTGATACTGGGGTCTAAATCCTGATTCCTGTACCTGAGAAAACATAATTCCCAGCACTATTCCTATCTTTTTACCAGAGGAGAGGTGCTTCATGCCCAGAATTACCTAATGGTGAGCAATAAGGATCTCTTTCCCCTCCTACCCTGGAGAACCTCTGTTCCAGATCATGTACACTTATCTGAAAGATTAATAAAATGATTCTGGAAAATTAAAATGCATGGTGTGCATGATCTGATTTTCCCAAAATAAATTGCACAATGTTTGAATTCTCCTCCACATGTCTTCTGTGTTAATGTGTCATACATATTTTTGCTCAAGGGCATATAAAAAAGAAGCTATAAATATATGGATTTAACCTTTAACAAAAAGTATGGGCACAAGGGAGTAATTCATTATACTTGCAAATAAGAAGTATTGTTACTCTCATGATTTGGTTGAGAATTAATTGGCTGAGGCAGGATTTATAAAAATAGAATGACGTTTCTTTTCCTGAGCAGCCTCACCCCCAAACTATCTACAGAACTAATTAAGGTTTATTTACAGGTTCTAATTTGGTCGGGAAATCTTCACAAGGATGCGTATGGGCAAGTTTAGTAATTTAGGAAAGTCAGAAAATGGAAAAGGGTTAACCTACAACACATCATTACCAGACTTATAAATTAGACTGAGCAGAGAGTCTAGGGAACAGCAGATTTTACTCACAGAGGTGAAGTAAGACTTTAGAGATGATCCCTCATGAATTTTCTCTGTGGCAGCCTCTGTAACTGCAAGCTATATCCAATCATGGATCCATGTGGCATTAAGTCCGATGTGGATAAAACCCACCAAGGTCCAAAGTGTCTGTAGACACAGCTTCCACGGGGCAAAGATCATGGAGTGGCACTGTCTTAGCAGCGCAAGGGAAAAAGCCAAACTGCTGCTGTGTTCCCCAGCTCAGGGTAGCAAACAGGAAGTCAGGATATGGTGGTCCAAGAGAAGCCAGGTCCAGGTGCTGCTGGCAGCTCTCTCTCTACTGGACTAAGGACTTGCCAAACTTGCAGACTTGTAGGGGAGCAGAATGAACTGTGCAAGAGTGGGACTGGAGTGGAACTGCACAGAATGGTGCAAAAGCAGGAACTTTGTGCTTTTTTCCTCACTCTCTTTATAATCCTTCTAGGCATTGTGTCTGTTGCCGTATATATATGCTGGGCACAAATAATCCAGCCACTTGCCAGCTGATTCTAGTATGAGCTTTCCCAGGAGTTAGTACACGGGTGGAAAAGGCACCTCTTGCTGTTCCACCTCCCAGCCCACCAGGGGGTGGAGGGAGAAGGCAGTTTTGTGCCTTCTTCTTTCCCCATTCAAACTTCCAGAGATAGAGAAGGGGAAAGACAGGATTGGGAGTGCCCAACAACATCTCACCATGGGTAAAATATCAGTATGAGGTCTAGAATCTTTTAGCCTTTGATTCATCTGCTATAAAAAGAAAGAGGGGGGTGGGAAAAGGCAAAACATAATCATAAATAAAATGATAAACTTATCTGATCCTAGTTCCCTGAGAATACATCTTGTTACTGCCTCTTAGCAACATTATTTTTTTCTCTGCAGGCTGGAGAGTTAAAGACAAATGATGTTCACAGAGATGGTGCCAGCAGTGAAACATGTCTGAGTCCCACCAACTCAGCTCTGGTGGCAAAGAGCTCTTCGTCTCCCTCCCTTGAGGGGAATGACCAATATATAGGGGTTACAAATGAAGGAAATCAAAGGCCAGTGAAAAATGGAGAAAACACAGATTTAAGACATCCTGCTTCACCTGCTGATTTGTGTGGAAAAGATTCATACCTTCCATTCAAAGCCCATGGATTTATTAAAGATCGGGGCCAACTTTATGCTGACATGAAAAAAAGAAGGTAGGGAGTTGACTTGTTAATAAGAATTATTTGGTATATGTTTTATTTCACAAGATAAAGTTGGAATCTGGAGTAATAAATACTGTAGCTGAGGTAAAATGACTGTTTTCAGACACTGATACTTAAATTGTCCTAATGATCTGTTTTCATAAAACAATTATGAAGGTCTTTTTAACCGATTCAAGATGTCCTCCAAGTAAATTAATTTTTAATGTGAATTCAGACTTTTATACTTCCTTTTCTCATTTGTATTCTTAAAAAAAAAAAAAAAGACAAAGAAAAGAGAACAATTTGCTGTTCACTGTAAGATTTTCTATTGTGTTATTTTTGTCAAAAAACATATTTTTTATCCTAATTTGCCTTAGTTACATTTTCCATTAAGAGCATTGTCCGATGTTTTGAATGCTCTGGAAAACAGGACCACAGGATGTTAGGGGTTGGAAAGGACCTCCAGAGATCATTGAGTCCAACACCCCTGCTAGAACAGAACCATATAATCTAGTGCAGGTCACACAGGAATGCTTCCAGACCTTTCTTCCACTCTTTGTACTAACCTGTATAAGGAACAGTATGTTCCTGACTGCATGTATTTTTTTCACCATTGAAGACACCATGCAGGATACAGCTCAAGTTTCTGATAGGTTCAGACTGTTTTCTGCTTTCTTGATGGTACTCAGTTACTAGTGTGAGCAGAGGGCAGTTGTCTGAGGGCCCTCCTCCAGATGGCTTTAACTCATGGTGTGAACTGGTTGGCTTTATGAATGCAGAGAGCTTGAAAACAAAACTGTGTGTATACGTATTTTTAAAAACTAGTACATTTTCTTGCTAAAAAGATTTTTACTGTTTCTCTGGATAGACTAGACATGAAATCAGTTCCTTCTTTTACAAGAGGAAATTCAAGGCAGTCGGGTCCCTGTGAAAGCAGGAAGAAAACAGTAATGTCTGTCTGTTGTTAATTAAAGCAGACAATTACATTTTCACCATCTTGAATTTCTTATGCAGTTATAAAGTCTCTCTAGGAGGAGTCTTTCAACATACATAAGACAAGAGTCAGACTAAAAGTTGTTATTTCCCAAACATTTTATTTTTGCTAACTACAGCAATATAGTGTAGATGACTAAAAATAATAATCTTTTACTTCTACCGTAAACATTTTTCCCTCTACAGTTTTATATCTTCCCACCTTTCCTAAGATCTCAGTCAGGTACCTATAGATGAGCTTTAAGATCTTACATGAATTTTCAGAGACTTGTGGGTGGCTGTGATAGGTCAACTGTCAGTGATCAAAATATTACACGTAAAACAAGACTATCAGTAGGTTATTCCAGCAGCACCTTCTTTGAAGTATCTGAGATGACAGTCAGAGAACTGTTTCAGTTAGAAAAGACCTTTGAGTCCACCATTATCTAACTCTACTGAGTCTGATGCTAAACTATGTCCCTTAGCGCTCTTTTAAATACCTCCAGGGATGGGAAGTCAGCCACCCCCTGCAGAGCCTATTGCAGTGTTTGAGCACCCTTTCAGTGAAGAAGGTTCTTGTAATATCCAATATAAACCTCTCTTGGTGCAACTTGAGGCCATTTCCTCTGATCCTATCTTTTGTTGGTAGGGAGGAGAGACCAATAGTCACCTTCCTACAACCTCACTTCAGGTAGTTGTAGAGAGTGGTAAGGTCTGTCCTCAGCTCTCTTTTCTCCAGACTAAACTCCAGTTTCCTCAGATGTTCCTCGTAAGAACTATTCTCCAGACCCTTAACCACTTCACTGGATTTGCTCCATGGCCTCAGCGTCTTTTTTTGCAGTGAAGTCCCCAACACTGAACACAGTACTCAAAGTATTCATCTCAGTAGTGCTGAACAGGGGACAATCACTTCTCTGGTCCTGTTTGTCACACTGTTCCTAATACAGGCCAGGATGCTGTTGTGTTCTTGGCCACATGAGCACACAACTGCTGCCTCACATTCAGCCAACTGTTGATCAAGACCCCCAGGTCTTTCTCTGCAGGACAGCTTTCCAGCTACACTTCCCCAAGCCTGTAGCATTGCATGGGGTTGTGACCCAGGTGTGGGACCCGGCACTTGGCTTTGCTGAATCTCATACAGTTGGCCTGAGCCCGTTGATTCAGCCTGTCCAGGTCCTTTTGTAGAACTTTCCTACCTTCAAGCAGATCAACACTCACATCTTAGTGTGATCTGCAAATTTACTGGAGTAGCAAGAGATTGAAAAGAGATTAGGGGACTGGAGGGCATGCCTTATGAGAAGAGCCTGAGGATCCTGGGGCTTTTTAGTCTGGAGAAGAGAAAACTGAGAGGGGATTTAATAAATGTCTATAAATATCTGAGGGCTGGGGGTCAGGAGGTGAGGTACAGGCACTTCTCACTTGGCTCCCTGTGATAGGACAAGGAGCAGTGGATGTAAATTGCAGCACAAGAGGTTCCACCTCAACACAAGAGGGAACTTCTTTACTGTAAGGGTCACAGAGTTCTGTAACAGGCTGCCTAGAAAGGCTGTGGAGTCTCCTTCTCTGGAGACTTTCAAGGCGCATCTGGATGCATTCCTCTGTGAGCTGAGTTAGATTAAATGGTCCTGCTCTGGCAGGAGGGCTGGACTTGATGATCTCTTTGGGTCCCCTCCAACCCCTGACGTCCTGTGATCCTGTGAAAGCAACATTTATGTAAAAAATATTCTGTGGGTGAGTTATCCTTAGTAAGATACATCTGCCTGACTGTTGACTAGAGAGTTGGTTGTTTTTTTTCTGATTTTAAAATGTGATAAGAACTGACAATGCAGTTAAATAACTTGTTTCTGAGATGTCACATGGGCTGTCACTAGGAAACATTGCGAAAGATAGCCTCCAGATGTGTAATAAGGAAGCAGTTTTGGGCAGTATCGATAAATTTGCCCTTGAACAAAAGTGAATTGTAGTGATGTGTGAAGGAATTTTTGTGTTGTTATTCCTGTTAGGAACTCTGGCTATTTAGAAATACCACACATAATTTGAAGTTTTATGTTGGAAGGTTGGAATGTTATTGCAGGCAGTCAACCGTTCATTCCAGTCACTTTGATGAAGAGACCATGAACTTGCTTTTGCAGCTAACAGGATCCACCTTGAGAAACCCTAGTACTAAAGGCTAAGAAAACTTGGTATGCTCTCCTGGTCAGGAACCCTCACCAATCAAATAGCCTGTAGATATTTAAGTATTGATTTTCTAGGCATTTTTCATTTTGTTTATAGTCCTTTATATCTTTCTCATAAACTGTCTCAAATGCTCCATCTCTCTTATTAGTTTTCTCTTCCATCCTCCATGAAGTCCAAGGTATAGAACAAAATTATCTGTGATTAGCCACACCATTATTTTTCTAATACATATGCATACTAAATATTTGTACTTATCTTCATGTCTTAATAGTGAAATCCAAGCTAGTTGTCTTAGTTCTTTTTATCATCTATATAGAGGCAGGCATATGTATGGAAAAACATCTCATTTTAAGGGAGATGCTGCATATGGGTCTGAAAATTGTCCTTTAGGAGTGGCTGACTTTGGTGGACATCTGTGTGATCATGGACCCTGGAAGTGTCTGTAGTTCAGATCCACAAGACTGTCTGATGAGTTCTGTACAAAATGACTGAGTACTTTGACCAGGTGACTGCAAACCTGAGAGTGGATTCAGAGCATCCAGTCTCATGATATAATTGTAGTGCTTTGGGTTGTCATTGATCAGAGTATACTGCAGTATTTGTTGCATTAATGTTGGGATGGATTATTACTAGAATTCTTGGGAATTAAAGACTGTTGTCTGTTTCAGTTCAAGTCTTGATGACCTTGAGATAGACTGCAGAAGTGGAGGTGTTACAGACAGATCTCCCATTCACTACTCTCCTCTTGGGTCTTCAGAGGCCATGGCTTGTAGCAGAGATGGATTAGACTTACCTACTAGTCTACAGTCCAAGGTATTTGATGCTATCTTGGTTTACATTGTTTTCCTTTTAAGTAAGTCACTAAGAACATGTAAGAAACATCTGTAATTGACGGGGAAAAGTGAGTTCCCTGTTGGCAGTGCCAGGCCCTCCAGACAGCAGTTTTGGAGCCAGAGCTCCTCAATTGTGGCCAGACTTGGCAGCAGCTATGTGAAGGGTCCATCAGAGATTTTCTTCAGCTTTGAAACAACATAATTTATCAGCAGCATTTCAAAGGAAATAATCTCAGGTTCAATGAATCAGCATTTTCTAACCAAAATATATTTAGTGAGGAAATGTTTAACCAGCTGTAATTATGTGAAAGGGTAATAGCTTTGTAAAGTACAAAAACAACCTTTTGCCTCTTTTAAAATGATTCCTAGACTCAAGGAAATTCAGATGGGTTTTGTGCTTTGACAAGTGCAAATGTGTCCTCTTAGAATCACAGAATCAGGATCAGCCAGGGTGGAAGGGACCTCCAAGATCATCCAGTCCAACCTATCACCCAGCCCTATCCAGTCATCTAGACCATGGCACTAAGTGCCTTATCCAGGCTTTGCTTGAACACCTCCAGGGACAGCAACTCCACCACCTCCCTGGGCAGCCAATTCCAATGGCAAATCACTTCATTATGATTTCTAAAGTATCCTCATGATGTTTGTTTTCATTAGACTATGGTGCCATTTCTGAAATCTTCAGATATGTAGAGATTTGTTTTTTTTCCTTTTTGTAGGGATTAGTTTTTTGTTTTTTTTTTTTTTTTAGACAGACTCTTTGTCTCTGTAGACCTTTATCTGATTTCAGCAAATGAAGGGAAGAAGAGTCCAGCACAAACACCGAATTCTGTTAGGGCTACTTTTAAAAACAGTGAGGTAGGCAGTTTAGAAGAAGGCTCTGTTGAAATATAAATGATGTATCAAAAATCAGAAGGTTTCCTTCCAGGACCAGAAAATCTTTTCATTGCAGAGGGAAAAGACAAGGCATTAATCATTGTGAAATGTGCTTGAGGCACTAAAGTACTGAGGTTAATGGCTTCCTTGGTTGTCCTGGGTTAGGGTGGATCCCTCCCCTGGTAAAGTAAACTCACTACAAAACAGATTTTTTTTTTAAGTCAGGAAAAATGAAAATTGTCTTTCTTGTAATTTAAATATAGCAGTATAAGGAGAACAAACCGCTACAGAAACAGGATACCCTTAAGGAAGATGGGGAAGGGGTCAAGAGGCAGCGAAGCAGCAAAAGCAGCAGCAGCCAAAACAGCGGTGGGGAAGATAGCAGCGGGTGCAGCTGAAGCAGCAAGGGGGAGGTCCAAGCTGTGCTTCCAGACATAAAGCTGTTGATGCTCCAATGAAATTCTGTTAACTTATCCATTGTTGCCATTATATGGCCTATGATGCTCCAATGAAATTCTTAACTTATCCATTGTTGCCATTATATGGCCTATCCCTAGCATGTTCACCTCTCCACTCAGAGCCTCCACTTCTAAGTTTCTCTGTTGTGACTTTATTTGAATGTCTGAGCTATAAATTAGCTCAAATGGCCACATTGGTAAAAGAAGATAGCTTGGTCATCACATATGGTGGCCCGCAACACTGTTTGGGTGGCACTAGCCATCAAACTGGAGAAGAATGTAACATTTCTCCTACTTTTTCAGTCTAACTTGTACCACAAATTATTTCCTGTAAGATACCAAAAATTATCACTAAGAATTCAGATTAAGTCATCAAATATTTAACTTGAAGCTTTAATAAAGCAAAAAATTTTGTGTGAATCATAAATCACGAAATTGTTCTGTTTGGAAAAGACCTTTAAGATTATTGAGTCAAACCATTATTTAACTACCAAGTCTTCTGCTAAACCATGTCCCTCAGCACCACATCTCTGTGTCTTTTAAGCCTCTCCAGGGATGTAGACTCAACTACCTCTCTGGAGAGCCTATTCCTGTATTTGAAAACCCTTTCAGTGAAAAAGTCTCTTCTAATAGCCAACTTAAACCTACCCTACTGCAGCTTGAGGCTGTGTCCTCTTATCTGTCACTTATTACTAGAGAGATGAACACTCACCTTGCTACAGCCTCCTTTTATAATTTTACTGATGGACTAAAGACCATCTAAGAGGTTTCAAAGATTCATGGAATCATAGAATCAAACAGGTTAGAAGAGACTTCCAAGATCATCCAGTCCAATATATCACCCATCCCTATCCAATCAAGTAGATCATGGCAGTAAGTGCCCCATCCAGTCCTGAACACCTCCAGAGACAGTGACAAGATCAATTAATGGCACTGTGCTGCTTACATATTTTATCAGTTGCCAATTAAATATATCCAAATATATATCAGAGTGATTCAGTCTGTCTGAAAGGAGGCTCAGACAGAACCAAAACATTAATTTATGTGTTAGGAAGTAAAAAGTCTGAGCCTCACAAATATGTCTTCTGCTAAACAGTGCCCCAGAACTGGCTTTGAAGGACTTAGTGGATTCTCTGAATATACATTCTCAAAGCAGAGCTGTCACCAAAAGAAATAATTCAAGTTCTGGGATGGATTCAAAAGATACTAGTGCACATGGCACTGGTGTAAGTCCTACTACACAGTACACCCAAATCCTGGAGCTACCAGCAAAAATAAAAAATACTCCAGCAAGTTAAAAAGTACCACAGAAACAAGAGCCTGGAAAACACACCCTGCAAGGACAGAAGTTCATCCTAATGGTCCATCAGATAGATGGGGAGGTCACTCTTCTAGTGTGCAGTAAAAAAACCCTACCAACCTACATCATTGCTATTAACAAGATGTTTAATTCAGCAGACAAGCAGCAAATTTATCAGGGAGTATAATCAGCAATTGCAACAGATTAGCAGGGGCTGATCTCTGCAAAGCTGGAACACATCTACAGTGTATCCACTATGTACTGCAGCACTCAGGGACTTCATCAGCCAAGTCCCAAGTGTTCTACATCATGCAGAAGCCAGATGAGGTGAAAATGGCCCTGCTAAGTCCAAAGACTCATTGCTCCGTGCCACACAACTGTGTCATCAAGCTGTGTCCATACCCACAGTTAAAGATCTTAGACACCACTAGCTGCATCCCCTACCTCGCAGGATGAGATCCCACCCTCTCATCAGTAGTGTAAACAGCACTATATGAAGGAAATACATGAAAAGATGTCCAGCAGGTGATGCTCAGAAGGATGGCTGTCTTTCTTTCAGAAATTGTCACTGATTTATTTTGTTTCTATCGCTGGTGCACTTCAAAGTGACACAGATTTTAATCCGCTGCAATTTCTTGAAGGAATGCACAGTGTCTGGGATTCGGTTACGCTCCTATTCCTGCTCCTCACCGAAAGGTTTTTTGGGAAGACCTCACATTCCTCGGGACTTTGCAGTTGGGGATTCAAATGAAGGTCAGTGATCAGGCTTTGCACCTGCACAGCCTCATCCCATGGCACCCTGCTTCAGACCTGCTGATGGTGTTACTCAGGCCTGTTCTGTACACAGACCTTGCCAACGCATGTGGGAGCGAGGTTTAGTTGCCTTTGTGCACCGCTACCATCATCCCTTCACTCTTCCATGTGCTGCCCTCTCATGCTCTCCCCTGATGCAGCAGCTGATCCTTAAGAAGGCACACGAACTGGGAGAGGAAAGTAATTCAAACAAGAGCAGGATCCTTCATTTGGAAAGATCCTTATCCTGGCTTCCCACTGGGTGCCAGGCAGAGACCATGAGGAAGATCAGGATGACATAGAAGAAGGGCGAAAGAGGGAAGATGGCCCCAGCTTCCCGTAGATCCCAAGGAACATGGGCAACATAGATGAGCTATTTTCATCTCTGTTGTCATCTCCAGAGGCTAAGTAAAACCCATCTTTCCACAAAGATGTCTCTACTAGAAGCTTGTAACTTTTTTCCCCGAATTGTTTGGAATGTACTGTATTTCTAGGTATGTAGTTCCATAGTTAGAAGACAACCCACACTTTTTGCCTCGAGGTATGGGTTGTATTTGAAAACCATTCAAAGTGTGAAATACATACAATGTTTTTCATATAGATGACATCACTCAGAAACACTTTTGTTTCAAGAGACTTGGCATCTGTCTCTATAACCCTGTTCGTTGCTGTGCTTCCAGCTTGTCTCCCTCCCTTATACCTTCAGCTTTCCACTGGTCCTAAGCAAGAAGCAGAACACAGGAGTTACAGCAAACCAGATGACATGAATGCCCCAACATTAGAAGTGTTCAAGGCCAGGTTGCACGGGGCTTTGAGCAATCTGATGTAGTAAAAGAGGTCCTGCCTGTGGCAGGGGATCTGGACTATGTGGTCTTTGAAGATGCTTTCCAACCCAATCTATTGTGTCATTATGTTACATGATGGCGAAAACATGGAAAAGGTTGTGGAAATTTCGGTGTTAACAAAGACAAAAGCTGATGAGAAGGTGAGGTAGAGAAAACTGATGTGGGCAAGCACGCAGTGACTGCAGACATCTTTTTACCTTAAGAAACTCTGTTAAGCAGTGCAACAAATAACTTGCTTGTGGTTGCTCAAACTCACTGCAAGATTTTACGTCCCTTTGTAGCAAGGTGTATGCATTTCATCCTGCAATATACAGCTGTGTTTTATTTTCCCATGTTACTTAATGCTTTCGTAACCATTTGTATCCAATGCATTAGGGAAGAAGTCTTTAGCAAAACAAGGCAGAAGAAGGATGTGTGTAAAGGAGGCAGAGGATGGCAGATCAGCAAAGCCCTGTGGCATGTGTGTAAAGTTCATAGTATCATAGTATCATCAGGGTTGGAAGAGACCTCACAGATCATCAAGTCCAACCCTTCACCACAGAGCTCAAGGCTAGACCATGGCACCAAGTGCCACGTCCAATCCTGCCTTGAACAGCTCCAGGGACGGCGACTCCACCACCTCCCTGGGCAGCCCATTCCAGTAGCCAATGACTCTCTCAGTGAAGAACTTTCTCCTCACCTCGAGCCTAAACTTCCCCTGGTGCAGCCTGAGGCTGTGTCCTCTCGTTCTGGCACTGGCCACCTGAGAGAAGAGAGCAACCACCCCCTGGCCACAACCACCCCTCAGGTAGTTGTAGACAGCAATAAGGTCACCCCTGAGCCTCCTCTTCTCCAGGCTAAACAATCCCAGCTCCCTCAGCCTTTCCTCGTAAGGCTTGTGCTCGAGGCCTCTCACCAGCCTCGTCGCCCTTCTCTGGACATGCTCAAGGATTTCAATGTCCCTTCTAAACTGGGGGGCCCAGAACTGAACACAGTACTCGAGGTGTGAAGTTAAACCAGGATTCCTTAGAATTCCTTTCACCTGGCAGCCAAAAGTGACTGTTGGAGTCACAGCCTGTTATGTTTCAGCTAAACACCATTAGGTGCTCTGACTTCATCTAGACTTGTGCCTATGTCTTGGTCACTCTCACCTTCTTCTTGGGAATAGTCAGTGAGTGTTGGACCTCTACCTGTCTGTAGAGAAGATGAAGACCCTTTCCACATTTTGGAAAACAGCAATTCTTCAGCCTTCACTGCAGATGTGTTGAGCTGCTAGGGGGAAGGATGATGGTCTGCTGAAGTTACTGATGGTACTTCCTTTCTACTAGGAGCTTCTGCTTCATGCCTTCCTTGCCAGCATTTTGCAAGGATGGGAGCATTGAACAGTGCTTATCAGCAGTGGTGATTACTGTGTAAGGTAGGCACAGCTGTTCTCATTTTGAACAGTTGTGTCTGGGAACAGGACTAGTGCAAGATCTCGGTCCAAAAAACTAGGTCAAATAGTTCATCCTGATTTCTGTGGGCTGTAATGAGGTTGTGTCTGGGCCTGTGCAGGTGTTTACACACTGGCAAACTGCCCCTTCCCATCTGCCCAGCTGCCTTCTCTTTGAATGTCTCGCTCAAGGCTGAGCTACACAAGAGGGGTATGTAGCTGACCTCCTACATTGCAGTGAAACATATGACAAAGCAGATGAATACTGGATGGCAACAGGATAATCCTTGTCACAGAGAGCATGAGAAGAAAGTGAGACATCACCACCCGTTGTTGGTGGAAGCTTTTCAGTGTGCTCAAGTTTAAAATGACTACCTGCTTTTATTCAAGAAGCTGTTACCTGGCTATAATATTAAAGGATTTGTCCCTGCTCTGTAGATGGTGTGCTCCTGAACAGTGGTCACTCCCTCCTTCAGAACCTTTCATTCTCTAAGTCAGTGTCTCTGCACCACCCTTGTAGTAAGTACCGCAATGCCAACTGCACGGTGCTGCTTTGCATGAGGCTGTTTTTATCTCCCATGTATACATTGCCTTCATATTTTCCAAAAGCATCCTGTGGCACAGTTCGTTCCTGGCAGCTAACTGAAATGCCCTTTTAGTCTTGCTACTTCGTTGGTAAATATTCTGTCTCTTGCTAACTTGGAATCTACATTTGTCTGAGGATATGCTGATTCAGCAAAGCATGTTTAAGTCTGTATGTAACTTTAAAGAAGACCCAGTCCAATACTTTCACTTAGGCAGGAGTTTAAGTGTCTTTCTGAAGCATAGTTGAAAACTGCAAAATGTGTCTGCAGAATGGAATGGCTTCTCATTTTGAAATGGTAGAGTGGTCTGCATCTTTTGTTTGCTGAGTTTGTTCATTCTTTCACAACATCTTTTATTTTTCTTTTTAGACAATTAGGTGGGAAGTGTCTCCTTGAGTCCTCTCCACTGTTCGTAGGATGTGAACTTATCAGTACACATCCTACCTGGACTAGAAATACTCCTCTTTCAGTGGAGGGATTAAATTTCTTTTAGTATTATAGCCGAGGGTGCCTAAAACAGTTAATTGCAAAATTTGGAAGAATTTCAGTAAGATATTTTACAGTGAACTGTATTTGTCAATCATTCAAGTCTGTGTTGAGAGACAGTCTTCTGAAAAACAGAAGAAATAAGGTTTTGCTATTCTTAAAAACAGACTGTTTGCAGAGACTTATCATTCGCTGATACCTACCTCACTTCTGCCACCTTCTGCCAACTAAAGTCTTAGTGGGCAACGGTCTGACCCTAGGAAAAGCTGCTCCTAATGTGTATATATTTTTGCTTTCCTAATTCTCAAACGACATTGCAAACCCCTAATGACAAGCTTATGGCCTGAGAAGGGTTGTGGGTTTCAAATAAATCTGACAACTGTGCAGACTGGGTGCCTGATAACTTTTTTATGTCTTGCAGAGCGAGCGTACAGCCTGCCCGAGCAGTGCCGAGAGAACAGGTACGGGAACAGGTGCTCACAGGACCTCTGTTTTGAGGTGCTAGGAGCTGATCTGGCCGAGAATGCCACCTAGGGAGCAGAGCAGGCCAGCGCCTGCTGCTGAACGCTTTGCAGCAGGACTTTGAGCAGCAGTTTAGGAGAGCGCTTCTTGCCCAGAGGATCTGCAAGTCCATGCTTAAGCCGTGTGCTGAGCTCAGCCTGGCTCTTTGCTGTCCTCCGCTGTGGGGGTTTACTGTGCGTCACTGAGGCGGCATACACAGGTAGGGATGGATGTTCTCCTAATCCACTGCAGAGTTGTCCAGAGCACTGTAATAAAAGCACCCTTGATTTTATTACCAGCCGTGACCTAGGCAAGCTTGTAACGCTTTGCATATTCTGAGCATTCCATGGGCTAGTATCGCTCCACTTTATAAAGAGGGAATGCAATCTTTTTAGTAACGTCACAATAAAACATATGATTGTAAATGTTAAGTTAAATAAGCACCATTCGAATTCTGCTCTGTGTAAAGGACTGATCCCACCAGAATGATTTGATTTGTTTTGTTTTAATCACTGGCTCCTGGTTTAGGATACAGGAGGAGGAATGGAATAAATATATTGTACCCTCAAAAAATGAGCCTGAAAAATGTAAAGTGAGTCGCACTTTCAGCTTTCTGATGAACAGAATGACCAGCACACGGAATAAGTGCAAGGTAATTTGGCAGTTCTATCCATATTAGTATGTATAATTATGTAGTTGTAATTACATTAATTATAGATGAGAATCTGATTTTTTATGTGAATGTAAGTTGTTTATTACAAACCTAAGTAATCAGAAGAAACATTATTTTTTTTGCTTTTAAATGTGTGCAATGTACCATGGAATGACCTTCCTATTAAGATGACCTTCCTTGTAAACAGTAGACTTAGCTGAACCATAGGAAGTGTTTCCCTTGTCATATTTTTTATGTTGTTCATGATCTCATTTGATGAGTTAGCTGAAATTTAAATGTATGGTTTGCCTTAAAACATTAATTTTCTTTGAATGAAATCATAGAATCACAGAAACATTCCAGTTGGAAAAGACCCTCAGGATCACCAAGTTATCCCTGGTCTACAAAGTTCACCCTTAAACCATATCCTCAAGCACCACATTCAAACAACTTGTAAACACACCTAGGGTTGGTGACTCAACCACCTCCCTGGGCAGTCCATTCTTCATGTTCAGTGTAAACCTACCCAGTTGCAGCTTGAGGCCATTCCGTCTTGTTCTATCACTATTTACCTGTGAAAAGAGTCCAGCAGCAGAAATTTAGGGGTATGGGCCAGTTCTTGCAGTTACTCTCATGTAACTGAGCCTGTGACTTTGACATTGGTGTGTAAGCAGTTGAATTTGCCTTCGTTGACGTTAATAAGACTTCCTGTGTGAGTAAGAGCTTCTTTGTAGTACAGAGGTGCATATTTGAGGCCCACACAGTCAAACATGTGTGCTGTGGAAGGTAGATGAGAATACTTGTGGTTTAATTTTGAGACATCTGAAATTTAGAACAAAAACATCAATTAGCAGCTTGAGAGTTGGATTTGGCTTACAGGCTCTCTTCATCTGGCCTTTTGGCAGTTCTGAAGGCTTTCTAGTACTCCCTCCTCTGCCCTAGCATATCCTAGCACATGAAGATGATTGCCTGAGGCAGTACCTTCAGGAGTGGCAGAACTGACTTTGAACATGTATATCTGGTCTGGCAGCCGTACATTAACCTGTGGCTGTGTGGTCTTCTAAAGAATTAACAAGGGCTGCTTGCAAATTGTATACTCACAGCAATGGGAGTACTGTAAAAACAGAATTTTTAAACACTCATTAAAAATATTAATTATTTCTGATGTCTGCTAAGGACAATTTGTCTAAGTTGGCATAACTGGAGCTCTAACTACAGAGGCACGAGCTTGCATGTGTGCCTCAGGGAGGCGTGTGGATTTATGGTTATGCATGCAATAAGTCAGTAACACTTGCTGCATTTTATTTTCTGGTCCTTCCCTTTTTGCAGCTTTATAAATGTATTTCTTCCAGTTTTATTGATAATGCTTGCTGGCTTACCTGGCAGTGAAAATACCTGTTTCATTTTAGAACTTCATCAGTGTTGGATGTAATAATTTAGTATACTGTCAGAAGTTCTCCAGGATAGGGAACAAATGCTTTAGGATAATTTGCTCTTAAAAGGGGATGTTTCAGTATTTTTAAGATTGAATCACTCTTTCTTTTATAATGTTATTTTTCTTTCTCTTCCCCTCTTCCCGCCCC